>JAGFPH010011945.1:0-11417 GCA_018207615.1 Philaenus spumarius | reverse complement strand
CTACTATGGGCTTGGGAAGTCTACTCATGGTTATATAGTCAATGGTAACACTTATAATAGCTCACACAGACATTTCACACATTGTAAATAACATATTATATATATCACAATTTCTGGTTATCCAAGTACAAATTTACCAATTTTGTATATACTGTACCAGATGCTGACCTGACCGTTTTTTTCGATTAAAAAAAACATTGGCCGTTATCTTTGCTCTTAGGTTTTTCCTGGAATGTTGAAATATCACATTTTTTTACTTAAATGAAAAGAAATTAATGTATAAATGAGTGTATTCGTTTTTATAGGTAGGCCTACCTACTTATTCGGGAAAACATATGCCCAACATTACACATTTGACTAATATGCCTAATTTTGTTTCAGTTTTTAACAATGGAAAATAACGTAAAGCCAGTAGATATCAAACAAGAATTTTGTGGAGTTGAAATAAAGGAAGAAGTTTTTTTTGAGTTGATAGAAGAACAAAGTTGTATTGATGAAATAAAACAGGAAAGTGAGATAGTAAATGACATAGGCCTAAAAGAAGAAAAAGTTAGTTTTGATTTAACATGTGTCCAAAATTTTACTTCTGATATTTTTAAGGAAGAAAATAATTATTTTAGTAAATCAGATAAAAAAGGAGGATGATATTGATGTAAATGATGACCAACAAGAGGAAGAAGAGATTGATTATGTATGGTAAGTTTACTGAAAAATTGTTTTGCTGAATATCTGAACACAAGTTACATTACTGTAGATTATAATTTATTTAGTTAATATATAAATAACCCTTTTCTTTATAAATAGCATTATTCTAATAAAAATTGTTTCTTCTAATTACTATTAAATCAAACACTTAAATGGGTTAACAAATATAATATGTTTTGATTTATTAATTAAATTGAAAACAAAATTTTAATACAAAATTATAATAGATTACTTCTTGAAGTATTGTCTATTAATTTTAATTGAGTTATTTTGAGGGTTACATAAGAAATATGCCATCGGCATTAGCTCAGTTATCTTTAAAAGTTCAATTTATTTAACTTTGAAGTTAAAATAAATCTAGGCTATTATTTTATTGATCTCAGGTTAGTTACAGGCGTGGGTTTGAATAAGCTTTTTATAGCAACGCAATGATATGAAAAATCAATTAAATTATTAATATAGCATCATTTTAATGTTAGCATCATTGATGGTTTGTCTTTAAAGTTCAGAGTTTCAATACAACATATCTAACAAATGAATAAATTGTCACTGATGTAGTCTATTAAAACAGATTATACCACATCTGTTTTTGCACTAATAGCACTGATTCTATTATTTTAAAAACTGTTTAAAACTTTTGAAATTCTCAGAAACGTTGTTTTACATGTTCTTACTTCCAAAGCAGGCTTCGGTTTGTACTGCCTCTTCTAGTTGAAATTTTCCGCGTCCCTTTTGTGGTTTGTATTGTGCTCGCTACACCTTCCTAGCGCTGCGGTCACTGGTTCTCTAATCTCATTGGTCAATTCTACATTCCTTCTTGCGATTCAAATTTTTATTTTTAAACTGCGAAACATGATCGTTACTTGTACATAATTATTTGTAGTCTATTTCTTATTTGCATTTTTCTTATTATTTGTTGTTGACCTTCACCTGTTTTTCGCTAGTGAATCCAGCATACTACCATTAACATTTTTATATTTTTTAGTCTTGAACTCGACCTGACACTCTATATATCACACACCTTCTAAATTGAACAAGAATTTCATTTAATTCAGTAGTATCTTGTTCGTAGTTGTACCAATTAGCGAGGGCAGTATTCCCCAAAATAAAACTACATAAATTCAGAAATGTTGAATTGAAGTAATTTTGTATACTTGTGTTTTGGGTTAAACTAGTTTAGGTCCTACATGGTTTTCGAATCTCTTCATAATGGTCATACTTGTATGCATTAGTATCAAAATAACGAAATTATAACCAGAAATGTACATTTTAAACTGAACTACTTAGGCCTAAACCTTAGTTAAAAAATTATAAAAGATAAAGTTTCCATAAAACAAATCTAAACTTTCACAGTGAAATATGAATAAAAAACATTAGCTGGTTCAATTTAAGAAAAAAATACTGCAATATGAAGCTGATTTTGTAGTATTTTAGCTTGATAACACTCTGTGCATATACTTTATAACATTCTGTGTTTTGTGCTTAGGCCTGAAGATGCTGTACAGGAAATAGATCCATTGGCTCTTCTTGAAATAAAATATGTGAGTAGTGTTAATTTTAGTTTTCTTCTGTTAATTTCAAGATTTAAACAGTTTTAGAAAACATAAGTTAGTACAGTAGAGCCGCGGTTATCCGAGCTCCGACTAACCGAGTTTCGGGTTAGCCGAGGTAGTAAAAGAAAAACAAAAAAAGTTCGGTTTGCGGTAAACTTATGCGTTAAAGTAACAGCGCAAAGTGAAATCCTCATACAGCTGCAAAGCTACTGCACTGTACTTATATTAGTCATATAATGTTTCGTCGACAATGGTTCCATTAAATAAAACACACAGTTTTAATCATTATTAAATACTGTACAATACGATAATTTTCATGGCATGCTAATCATCAATAGGATTAGGATTTTTTATGTTTTAATCTTAGAAGCGGCTGTGTTAATTAAAATGGATTTTTTGGCGTTTGCAAGCATCTTTTTAAAAATTCGCTAAATATAGTAGTTATATCTCAATCCAAAAGTGTTCCATAGCTTTTTTGTAGAGAAAAGTTCAAAGAATTCATATATGCCAGTAAAAAATGTATTGATGTAAAATTTACAAATTTATTAGCTCAAGAAACAAAAAATGTTCAGTAACAAAAGGAAAAGTTCAACTTAAACCTACTTAAAAAGTAGTAAACATTTTTTGTAATTTTTTCAAAATATACAAAAGTTTTGTAATTTAGTTATAAATAGAACTGTATAAATATATATATATATTACAACGGATATAAGCCGTTGTAAGGCGGGAAAAATCGGGTTTTATATTAAATTATAAAATTCGATGTTTTCAAGGCCGAACTTCGGTGAGTGTCAATTGTTAGTCAAAAATACAAGTTAAATCAGAGCAAGGCTTATCTTCCAAGATGAACCTTGATCAAGGACACGTCAAGAATGGAAATCTGACTTTGCCTGAAAGTAGCTGAGTTTTAGGGGAATAAAGGAATCCAGGAATTTTATGCATTTGTGATTTTCATGGTTTATTACGTAGCGCTAAACACGTGAGTTAAGGCCGTACGAATTTCAAATCATAAAAGGTAATACTTCCAAAGTAAACAGGGGTTAAAGTTAAGAGAAAAGTTCAATTTAACTTGAAACCGAAAAAGTCAGACATTTTTGGAATCTACATAAGTAGATGAAAATAAAAGGTTAAATAAGAAAATGTAAAATTATTGAAAATAAAAAAGTTAGCTCAAGTGTCAATTTTCACACACCCTAAAAAGGGAGAAATAATTAAAATCATAGGTTTCCACTCACAAGAGTTGTTAGATAATGAATAGTTCTGTGTAAAAAAGGGAACAAAAAGTAAAATTAAATTAAGATAAAAGGGTGAGAGTTTTCATGCCTTTTAAAGTAGTAAAAGTTTAATTTTAAAATTTTAAATAATAAAAAAGTAAAGAGATTTAGGTTTAGATTAACATTGTATGGTTAGGAAACCAGTAACTTAAACATTTTTCGCGTAGTAAATAAAAAACCCCCAAAGAACCTTTTTGCGATTGTAGGCTAAGTGCCAGAAGAGAAGAAATCAGTAAAAGTGGTGAAAAGTGTTAGAACTGTACAGGAGTTAAAGACAATTAGCGTAAACAAACAAAAAAGACATTGAACGCGAAAGACAGTAGCGGGAAAATGCGGGAAAGCGTAGACGTGCCGCGCACGCGTAAAAATCATAGTACAGACACGATTCAAAAACGTACGGATAGCCAGAAACAATCTGAAAAAAGTGAAAAATGAAAATGATAGAAAACTTAAAAAGGAAAAAAGATACATCTAGAAAAGAAAAACAAGTAAGATTCGATAGGCAAAGTGGAAGGGATGAAGCCGAAGGTACCGAAAGGGGCGTCAACCAACAGCCGAATTAACCAGAGAAATTGGTGTTTTCCAGGAAAATGATAGGAAAAAGAAAAGAAGAAAATTATAGAAATATAACCAGTGCAAATTTAGACATATTTCTAGATCAAAAAAGTTTCTAGAAAAGGAAAACAAAGTTACTGAGAAAATAATGGAGAGGGCTAGGAAGAAATGATGTCACGAAGTGTGTAAAGGCCTAGACTCAGAAAATCCGAGGAGACTCAAATTGTTACGAAGGTAGACTTCACGTCACTCTGTAGGAAGTATTATTCTGCAAGTTCGTATACTACGTGCTATGCTTAAAGGCCTTAGTATCACGAGCACTACTATATTTTTTTCTTCGTCAACTTTAAATAATTTTAAACTATAAATTAAACTACAAGTCAGAAGTAGTTCTTCAGGAGTAACTCTACGGCCTATCCAAATGAGTTAATGCGAAAATAACTCTATTTGGCGATACTGAGACGACATAGGCAATCCTTCAGGACATGATCTTCGATACTTCACTTCTCACGAACCAAGGAAGAAATAGGATCAACTGTAACTCTACTAGATTCTACCAGATCTGCTCTTCAAGTACATCTGTAGCCATCATATCAACCCAACAACTTTAGATCAGAGAATCCAGACTATCATACACAGCATTCTGGCAGCTCCAGCATCAGCTGATCAACATAGCGGCATCCATCACGGAAAACCGGAGGTGAAAAACGCTGAATTAAGGTCTGTGTAAACGAGAACACGTTGTCCCCCATTTTAATTAATTGCCTGAGTAAATTCAATAAAAATATTTAAAGTACTGGTTGAGATAGGTTAGTTTCAAATTAAATTCAAATCATAAAATTAAATAAACGTAAATTCGATATTCCCTAATCTTAAATAATAAATATAAATAAATTAAATTCAAATAAATTAAAAATTAAATTGATTATAAAATTAGACTGTCTGCCAAGCCTATTAGAAAATAGAATTATAGGTTTAACCTTGATATTGTATATAAATTGTATGTACAAGCAGATGGTGAGAAAAAGAGAGTTGTTTATGGTTTCATTTTGAAAAAGTTTTGATTTTGATTTTTGAATAAATTAACTATTAATTTTTATACTGAAATACTGAGAGTAATCAATTACCTGTTTTATGGTTATCCATTCATGATATTTTCCTTTATTAGAAATAGTCGAATAAATGTGTTTAGCTGTAGAAATAATCGAAGCACAAATAAGGTAAGTTATAAGGGCTGTTCCACTGTTCTCATTTCCCTGAGATCACAAATAAACAAGAGTTCTTGTAAATGAAATTCAGAGCTAGTAAACTTATTAATTTTTGGAAGCTATTTTAAAGTGTTAGAGTCAGTTAAAATACTTATAGAAATAGGTATCAGACACCCAGTTGCATCACCTAAGCTAAAGATAAAAAATTGGCTAAAGGCTTCCAGTAGGTGTTGTAACTTATTGTACAACAAAAGAACAAAAAGGTACGACACCCTGTGTCCGTTGTAAAATAAACGTACAAAAAGTGGGGCGCGAACCTGTGTTCGTTGTAATATATATATATTAATTTCAAATTTGTACAAAAGTTTAAATTTACAACTTATTGCCTAAAAACCACTTGTGTATCTTGTTTCTTAGTTTTTACCTACCTACCCTCTACCACATTGACGTAAAATGTTTTTGCTCCTTTTAGTGTGATTAAGAAATTCTAAATAATATGGCTTATTTTGTTATAATGATAATTATATAAATAATACTACATCATAACCATGTGCTTTTAGGCCTTTTATCAATCAAGTTGGAATTTGATCAATCCCGGGATTCGTTTTTGCCGTCCTGAAATCCTGGGATCGAAAATTTTGTCCGGGATTAGATTCCCTACTCTCAATCCACCACTGATTACTCACACTCCTTTAATTGATTGGAAAACAAAATGTCGGTGCTTATTAAAAGATGTTATCATGTTACAGGAAAATGAATTTCAAAACACAGAAAAAGAAGAAACAGTTGCATAAATTAGTCTGTCCGAGAGCTCTAGGAGAAAAGGTAAATTTTATAAATTTGGTTTAGGAAAACAGTGGTAAAACTGCAATATAGACAGCTACTATGCATATGTTTTCGTAAAGAATGGAATATAGCAACTCAGAATGTAGTAAATTTGAATGGTAAAATATTTAAAAAATCTCTTCTGTACAAATTCAAAATTTGAAATAGTGACAGTTTGTTATTGCTCTTTTTACATTTTAGCAATCAGTCATAGCTTTAACTTGAATTTCTTGGAGCTTTAGAATTTTATCATATTCAAGACTTTTCTACTTCACTGACGGGAGCAGACTGTTGCAGCCGACACAACCTCATTTATGTCAGTTTATTTAACCATTTAGTTGATAGTAAAACTTCTCAGTGCTTATTGATTTGCATCATCATTCTCCTCGTTTTGATCTCTGATGATCTCTGCAATGATTTCTTCATCAGATTTGGCTCAACTTTCACAACTTACGTTTGTAAATCATCAACTAACATTTCTGAATCATTCAACCTTGGTACAGTTGTAGAGAGAGCATCTTCCAATATGTCAAAATTAATTAATTTAAGATTGCTGCTCAACATCTCATTCTCCTCCCTCTATTTGTAAAAGGACTGCAGCTAAATTTTTGGGGTTCTGTTAGAAAAACCAAAGTAATGAAGCATAAGGGTAAACATAGTTATCTTATTCTACTAGCATTAGTTTGTGAAGCTGTATACTTTACTTTATTTAAACATTATTTTACATTATAAACATTAATATTTCTATAAATTTGAACAATGTATGAATTTATAGAAATATAACTACTCTAAAGTAACGTCTCTTCGCTCGCGCCCTTCTCTTGTGCCATGTACATAATGATTTTTCTTCATATAACTTTCCACAAATATATTCAATTGATGTATAAAATTTAATTTATTAAAGTTTATATTATAATAACTAACCAAAACTCTTTTTCCGGACATATTTTATAACACACTTGAACATAGAATTACATCCCGCTCCTGTGTTAGTTCATAAGAACTCATAGAGCATTACGTACATTATTGACCTGACAGTGACAGTATGCATAGGTTGGTAGCACTACTTACTTTCCAATAAAAGCCATTTCAACAAGGTTTGGCATACTGAAAGTTAGCCGTTTATACCAGTGAGAATGCGTTCTCAACTAACCGTTGAAGCTAAAGGAGCTGTAAGTTATAATAAACAATGCTAAAAATAAAACAAGGTTACATGAGCATATTAAGTGCATTTAGAATATTATTTATTTTTTTACAAAAGCCTTTATATATTTCATATATACATGAGGCTTCGGGTGAAATAACTGGTACATTAATCTCATATTGATGTGTCAAAAATATAGAAATGGCTTGACATGCTTAATGTATAGTTTTAAACAACATTTTAAGCACAGTACATCATTACCTGATAAATCATATTTCATCAAAATTATAAACGTAACCCTTAACTGCATCAAATGTCTTCTGACGTACTAAGTTTACTACTTTTTGTGGGTAACTCGCCTATTTTTTTTACCTGAAGAAAAAATAAGAATCCATTTTTTAAAAGAAATGTCAGATATTAAACATTTTAAGCAGTCACCATTTGTACATTAATACAAAATTAAATATTTTGGATTTTGGTAGATATGTGTAAGATACATTTGTCGTACGGTAGTAATAAATTAGAAAACATTTTTGCTTTAATTAATTAACAAGGCTTGCGATTCCATATCCTTAACCATGGAAAAGGAAGTAAATAATAAACTAGCTTTTCTAGATGTGTGTGTGTGTTGAGAGAGATAGAGGGGTATCCTTAAAACTTCAGTTTATAGAAAGTCAAATTACAATTCTAACCATCTTAATTCTGTCAAAGAAGGATAAGTTCATTCCTTAGTTGATGGAGTCTATAAAATTTGTTTTGATAAAAACAGTTTAAACCGTGAACTAACTTGTATTAAAGTATGATTTAATTTCCACCGGATATACTCAATCTATTAATATCTAAATATAAAAAGAGTGAAGAATAATAAAAAAGGAAGAGACCAAAGATGAAAAAAAAACACTAGCAGACATGAAAATCTCATGTGTGCCGGGAATATTGAAAAAAGTTAGGCGCATAACCGGAAAATATAAAATTTGCACCAAAATAGAAAACACTGTTAAGCAACTTCTTGTACAAACTAAACCTAAAAATGGCACACGATACACTAAAAACTTCATTTACAGAAATAAATGTGAGTGGGATAGGCAAATATATTGGTGAGGCATAAAGACCATTAAACATTAGAATAAAAGAATTTGCAGTTAGTCTATAAATCAAAAATTGTAAAACATATATGAACCTAAAATCATAAATGTAGTTGGGAAGAGGCAAAAATCATACAAAGTAACAAATAATCAGAGAGGAAAAGTGATTGATTCTAAATTGTGTTTTTGTTTATAACAAAGTATCTTATTTGTTTGATTATAACTTTATCTATAATTATTATAATTATAACTATTGCACCCATTACACACAGCAACTTGTTTGATTATTTCCAGTTTTTTACTGTATTGTGGATTAAGGGGTATTTTTAAGAGTCTATGTACTGTTAGGATTAATAGTGTAGGATTAGGAATTATTTAATAATCACATGTAATAAAGAATAGTTTAAGATTTATAAGTCCCAAGGCGAGAACACAGAATATAGAACATGGTTGGGTAAGACTGTAAAATATTGTGTAAGTGCTGACAGAAGCTAGGCATACTTTAAAGACCTCGTTATGTCAACTCAGTTCACTATAAAAGGGCCCTACTGACCTAGATACGGGGCCAGATAGTTTTGGAAGACGGCCGGGAGCCCTGTTGATGGGACAGGGCAGTGTTTTTGGAAAGATATACGGTGTAGGCCGAAGCCTATAGTATTCGGCGGATCCAGCTGAAACATACTTGGGGAGTACTGGTACAGAAGGTAGGCAAACAGACTGTCTAATATTCATATTTTAAGAACTGTGTTTTGGTCATTGCTATTGTGAGTGTTTCATCTTGGGATATAATTAATAGTAATTATAGATAGAATCAGTAGTGTTGATATTTAAATGTAAAGTCAGTTAGCGTTGTTATTTAATGTAAAGTCAGTAGATGTTGTTATTTAATGTAAAGTCAGTTAGGTATTGTAGTTGTTTGTTAATTGTTAAAATAGTGTCATTCTACCACTGAACCACTCAATTATAAAATATAAGAATTGTAAGGTATATGAATTGGTTGATTTCTATTATTATAATCCTTGAACCTTATAGTGATCCATAATTTTTGGACCCTGGGCAGGTGAAACATATATTTCTACCCCTAACAGTACTAAACTTCGGTAAGCTGCCATTTTATGAGCCATGTGGTGTGTGTGTGTGTGTGGATAATGTGATTAGTGGCAGCGAAATATAGGCCTATTCTGATATATTGTAAATCAAGTTTATTACCCTGTTGCATTTTTTCAAAAATAGTAAATAAACCCCAATCTAAAAGAGTTCCACAGCTTTTTTGTAGAGAAAGTTTCAACAAATTTATATATGCTAGTAAAAAAAATGATATATATGTAAAATTTACAAAGTTATTAGCTCAAGAAACAAAAAATGTTTAGTTACAAAAGGTAAAAGTTCAACTTTAGGCCTACATAAAAAGTAGTAAACATTTTTCATAATTTTTTCCATAAATGTAAAAAGTTTTGTAATTTAGTTCTAAATAGAACTGTATAATATTTATCAATTTCAAATTTCTTATTTTGAAAACTCCAGTTTTTATGTTCCTACTACAAGACTGCTATCAAAACTATGCCAAGTTTGAAACGTAATTTAGGAATATATAGCCTACTTTGCCCAAAAATGAAATACTATTATAACAAAGTGTAGAGAATAAATCAAAGAATTGAACAGTATACTTGTAAATTATCTTTTTATAAAAGTGTATTTGACTTAGAATTATTTGAATAACAAAAGTGAGGAGAAATATAGAATCATCCCACTCATGCTTGGTATAGAACGGTCGGATATGAAGCTGCATGAGGAATAACCGTTACTTTGAAATTACAGCCTTGGTTTAAGCACGTCAAAACGCTCTCATTCCCACGCTCATAGACAACAAACCTTTCGAGCAAAACATATTATTTGGTTCACAGGAAATGTTAGCTTGAAGTATTCTCTACACATACATATCAAAATATGCCTAAAAGACTTCTATCACACAAATATCACGTGAAATTAGTAGGGCTGTTTATTCGTTGGAAAACTGACCAATTTCAAGGGTCTACAAAACGCCCCACAACTTTAGAACTATTTGTCCGATTTTTGATTGGATGGCAGTTTTAGATAGGGGAAAGTGTGATGCATCCATCAGTATATAGATATAACTCAGAACAAATATTGGGAGGGCTGTAGGGAGGGACATATAAACTGGAAATTAAAGGTCATTTCGGCGTATTTCATTCGCGTGACATTTGCTTTTAGAAAACTAAAACGATTACGTATGTAAATAAACGTTTTAGAAAGAAATTGTAAATACAAAAATTAAAGTTTGAAACATTACCTTTCCAATGGTGTTTGTCTTTTTGAGATTGGAAGATTTTTAGTGAATCAAATATTCGATACAATCACGCGTTACAAATGTGTTGTCGTAGCTGGGAGTGATCGCACGAAACGTGCGATCTGCCAGTTATAGGGTTAATCGACGTAGACACTCTAGTTGGATCAGGTGTTAAATTATTCATTTTTAAAATGAAAAACCTATTGCGCTTGTGCAAGCTGGGTTCCACCTTTTTATAATAAATCAAAAAAGAATTCACTTAAATACATTTAATCCTTTCCTTAATAAAACTAAAAAAAAACTCATTTTTGCATTCACAAAAAAGACCTGATCTTAATGTAACTGTGGTATTTATACCATGTACCTTAGAAACTGTCATTACTAAAACTGTCTTTAATATTATGAGATTGTAATCTGACCTAGTTCCTCAAATTTACCTCATACTCTTTAAATTTAAAATATTTAAAGATCTAATCATACCTCTCATGTAAATAAAATAACTATAACAAGTTATGTATATATGAAATCAAATTTTTATTCCAGATTTGAAGACATCAAGCTTTAATGTAAATTTTCCTAGAGGCAAACAGTACAATACAGAAAGACCTTTTGAGTGTAAGGAGTGCTCATATACTTGTTCTAAATTTGTTTACCCTTAAAGAACACATGAGGACACATACTGGAGAAAGACCTTTTAAGTGTATGGAGTGTTCATATACTTCTACTGTATCAGGTAACCTTAAAATACACATGGTAACAC
>JAGFPH010011944.1:0-13854 GCA_018207615.1 Philaenus spumarius | reverse complement strand
ATAAAAGGTTAAAAAGTACGTTAAACCATCATAACACACAAATCTGCTGTGTTGTTGCGGCCGTAAAACTCCGCCTATGTCTCTTAGTTTTCCGTAGAAGTTAAACAATAACTCCGCCTATGTTCAAAGACAACTTTATCAGCTTTGAATACATATTAAAATAAACCACATTCGTAAACCATGATTGTATTCCTAAACCTAAATAATTAAAGATTGTTTAAAATCTGGTTACAACTATCAGGGTATTTAATAAGTGTTGTAAACTCACCGTAATCTTGAAGGCTTCTTATTCATAAGATAGGCGGTGTTGAAAAAAAGTGAATTACATCGAATTCTGTTGGATTTCAGCCAAACTACTTCTACCTAATACAGTACGGCAGCCATTGAAACAAAAATCTCATTTTCGTAAAAATTGTTACTTAGGCGGTGTTGTTTCTTAGGCGACGATGCACGACACACTGTTATAACGATTACACAAAGAGAAATGAATGAATTTTCTGTATGTTTACTGCTAGCGCTAAAGCAGCTTATTAGCGTGACAGTGAAAATACTGACAACCAGTCTGCTGTGTGGACGTGTGAGAGCATGTATTAAGAAGTGTTTAAAAAGAGATAATGATGTCAAACTGCAATGAAGATTTTTGTGAAATTTTCAACGACACAATCATTGGAATTTGCGAAAACGAAAACGAAATTTTTGCAGGGGCTTCCTCAGAACGCGTTCGGATTTTTGACGTTTCGGATTATTGACGTTCGGATTATCGACGCTCTACTGTAGATGAGATTGAGGAACCTACTCTATGTAAAAGTACTATTTTATTAAGATTTCAAAAAATGTATCCGCCATCTTGGATCCGCCATTTTGAGTGTAACTTTGTTTTTGTAAATAGGAAGGTGGTCCTATGATACATCATTTCGATGTACAATTTCAAGAAAAACCAATGGTGAAATTTGCACATCCATATCTTTAACCGATTAAAAATTGCGGCCAAAAAACAACTAAATCGTCTTTTCCTATTTTGCCCCATTTTGTTGTACTATTAAAAAAATATATTAATTCTTCTTTTTTTGAATTCAGAATTAAATAAGCTTTCAAACTATATGCCAAACAACGATAATTTGTTCAACCACTCGAAATCAATTTTGAAAAAATCAAAATGGCTGTAATTCAACAATTTTAAATACTCCCAAATATCATTGAATGGCATATCGTTTGAAAGGTTATTTAATTCTAAATCCAAAAAGAATAATAATTAGTAGTAGGTTCCTCAATCACATCTACCTTCAAATTTTGTTTACATACGAAATATTGAACTGTCTCCAGACCTTTTCTCCATCCTGTTCAAATTGGTTACTTACCTTGCACACTCCTCATCAAAATTTACACGGTAGGCCGCCACTTCTTCTCTGCACCTATTCAAAATATTCCTCCTGAGAAGCAACACTTCAATATAAGCCAGATCGGGGTCGTGTGAATGGGGCACGGTTTGTATAAAATTTCCAATTTGCCTATCAGCTGGCAGAAGAGGCATCGATGCTCTTCCTTGGTATGTACTCCTAAATATGCACCGAAGGTACACTGACGGAGCATCACTACTATTAGCAAAGTAGTAATATCCATCACCGATATAATACATGGTAGCATTGTACCGTAATCCGGTAATTTCTCTAACACAATCAACCATATTAGCAATCCAAATTAACAATAACGCACCACAACAACAGAACTATAGGAAGACTAATAACACTGACTACCTACAATGAATACAAAGCGAAACTGTGGTGCTTTTGAGGGCAACGCTTATGAGTCTTCGAACGTTTCTCCCCAACTTGGACTTTGGAACGTTGACCCACTCCACCCCACCATAAAGTATAGAATGTCTTTGCTTTACCTACTGAAAGATCTATTCTTAACATGTAATTTGTATATTAAAAAGAATTTTAACGATAATGTTCATAAACATTTAATAACATTTTCTGAATTTCAGTAGGTTGTATTGTAGTTTAGTAAAAATGAGCAATTTGTTTTGGTATTTTGTTTGCGATAGACATTAAATTTGCAGTTGTGTAATAGTATTCATAACTAAACATTTTTTTAGTATTTTTCTAAAACCCTTACTTTTGAAATTTTGGTTTACCAATTTTTTTCTCTTTTGAAACGCAAAAATAGAGAAATTTGTTGAAATATTTTGTTTATAAGGCCATTTTTAGAGTTTTAAAATTGTTTTATGTTCGAAGTGGACAGAATTTATACCGTAACTGAAATGCTGTTGAATGTTATTAAATAACTCTAAAGAGTAACAAAAATAAAATATTGGTGGTTCAAATTATTTTATTTATTTGATGTATAAACTCTTTTTAAAAAAATATATAGCCCTAAAATATGCTAGGATACATTTACAATTTAAAAAATAATTACAAAATTACTTTAGTACAGTAAAAAAAAATATTTGTTAGTAGTCAAATTTACGATACATAAGTAATCCTGAGACAAAATTTTTACATAAGTAATCTAGGGTTAATACTTAAATAAAACTCAATGAGGTATTCACCACTTATTGATGGTAAAAGGTTTTACCCTATAAAGCTACTTAAATTTGTCAACTTAAATTAATATTTCAATTAAAAATTAAAATATTAATTTAAAATTAAAAATTCATATTTATAAATTTTAAAAAATTTACCTGTCCACAACAATGTGAATAATAAATAACGAAGAGAAATGAGAACTAATAACAAATTGGATTAGCGTACATTCAATCGTCGTAAGAAGCGAGTAACTATGGTTCTGATTACAATCTTATTATATAGGACAGCTACAACTTTCATAAAAAAAATTGATGTCAGTATTTACTAAATTTTATTCTCTACATTTCTATGTCTTTGAATGCCTCCCAAAAGTAATAGTAAAAAACTTCCTCACTTAGGGTAGTTTTTATGTCATTCAAACCCGTAGATTATATTTAGGTTTGTTTCAAAATTATACGCCTAAGAATGTTTGACCATGGACATAGGTCTGAAATTTGGCATTTATTAATTTGAAGGAAATTTGAATATTAAATTTAACAAAGTTGTGTACACTCTGGCCAAACATGTTCAGCGTACTAACTTTTAATCTTCTAGTCCTGAACGCCTCATTATTTTGTAGATTGAGGGTTTGAAATGATCTATCTGTAAAATATCAGGCCTAAGTTTAACATTTAGTGTTTCTATACATGCTGAAGTGCCTGTAACCAGATAATTGTTTCATAAAACTATATTTTAAATTTATTTTTGTATATTGTATCTATTAAATTAAGGAAACATTTCTCAAAACGCAAATTTTAAGCATGAACATGCTTTTATTTTTTGGCAAACAAACTTATTTAGCTTTTATGTTTACCCAGTGAGGATGCACCGTATAAAAATACACAAATAATTTTGTGTTAAAAAAGAAAATTTTTGTCCATGGGATAATTATATGGTTTAAATTGTCTTTAAGGTTTGTATTTTCAGTCCAAAAAAAATTTTGTTTTTCCGAAATTTAAAAACCATCTGCCAGAGAAGAACAGTAATTTTGTAAAAGTACTGCATTTAAATATTAACTGGAAGCTACGAGAATATTCATTTAAATATGGTAAATACACATGTGCAAATAAATACAAATTTTGTTTTTGCTCGTAATATTTCTGTCAGTACAGAAATAGTGCTAGGATCTTCATAATTAAGGATAATATTCTCCCAATCTTACTAATTTGTATAGTTCATGAGATTCCATGTGTACTGTGAGATGTGCAGAAGAGGGGTAGTACAAATCTACTGTGCAGACATCAGCCAAAGAATCTCAAGAATACAATAAATATTTAGCTGGAATCATGGGCAGTAGGGCGCTGCAGACCCTCTAGCTCCCAGAAAAAGGAAAATTAGTGTATTTTTAATTATAGTCAGGAATTTTTCTTAAAAAGTTTACCACTAAAATATGTTAAATGTTATGTGATTAACACATAAATGTTACGTGCTGTTTGATTTTACATATACTTTCTATGGGAGGTCTAAAATTTCAATGGAAATCTTGTACGGAAGGAGGGGAGGGTACTACCCAATACCCATACCCCAGTCTAGCCCCCCCCCCCAGGAAATATCATATGGGAGCTCTTATATGGAATAGTAAGTTCTATGGTTTTTGGCGCCCTAGGCGAAAACAAATCCTGCGCCCTCATTAAAGTGTCTTCGGCGCGGTCTCTGGGTATGGAACTTCGGAAAACGTTTTTGTTGCAAGTTGTTACGACAAAGAATTTTATTTTATAACCTTTGATTAATGACTGGGATATGTAAATAAAACTAATGTCAATTTTACATATAATTAATATCCACAAAAACGCAATGTATTATGTTAGTTGAAAAAGTAGTTCTAACGATGGATTTGCATTTTCTTTTTACAAATTATAGATTAATAATTATAAATCTCAGTTAGTAGACTATTAGAAAAGCTACATATCGCACAGTTTTACATCAGGTATATGGGTTTATAGGTTTTAATTGTTTTATAATAGCATTATGTACAGTTTTCTCGGCTGTAGCCAACAGAAACTTACATTTAAGCCGCGGTCAGACTAGGCTGGTTACCAGCCGCTAGTAACTAGCCGCTTGTGATTTTGCCAGCAACCAGCGTAGTCTGACCCAGCACTAGCAGCTGGATAATGCCAGCGGGCTAGTATTTACTAGCCCAAAACAGAAGTCGAACATGTTTAACGCTGGCTACCATCCGCTAGCAGTCACGTGACCTCCTCGCTGGCGCCAGCCAGCCAATGTGAACCCCTAGTAGCTCACTAGTGGCTGGTGAAGGAGTTGTAGGCCATTTTCAATATAAAATTACAACTATGTGGAATTAATTATACTAAAATGTTGAATTAATTCTGTTGGACCCTGGTCTTGTAACCATTATAGTGTTGTCATTGACTTTTTTTATAATCAATATTTTAAATGCATTATATTGGTTATTATTGACATGTTTATTAAAATAACGTTCATAAAATGAGTAGTTATTATTAACAGCTAAAATATATAAATTCCTACAATTTTTGTTATTTAAGATTTATTATAATACTGTGCAACTATGCTTAAAGATTTCAATCCTAAAATAGGCCCACCTAAAATGCAGTTTAAAAAAATGTTTTTTCAAATCCCGTCCATTTTTTTTAAAATTTGTCATGCAAATACCGCGATAAAAATAACGAAAATCACGGTCTCGTATAAACATTTAATCAGTTTCATATTCATTTTCATTACAACAGTCACTTTACTAGCGGCTACTAACTAGCCTTGCACATTCAAATGTGAACCCTTTCTCCTGTGCTGCTTGCTGGTGATATTACCAGCGGCTAGTTACTGGTAACCAGCCTAGTCTGACCGCGGCTTTAGATTACAGATAGTTTTTCTGTTTTTTATAACACTTTAAAAATTATGCAGGTTTATGTACATGCAAAAGCAATGATTCTGTACCACTGTCAATTATTTCAATGTGAAATAAGTGCAGTCATGTTAGATCAATTGAACAATTTTGACATTTTCTAAATTTTATAACTTAATGTTAGGTTACCGTATTGACATTTAGGCTCCTTATTCTGAGATTTAAATTTGTATAGTGACCAATGTTACAACAAATACCATATTAAATTATTCTAAAACAAATTAATATTTATGTACATATAGCAAGATTGAAAAACTTGGGAAATGGTCATCCAGGAGTTTATATTTAAACATCATTTATTGAAAGAAATATACGAGATGGTTTCTGAAATATATTTTGATAAACAGTAAGTTAATAAAATTTGTGTGGTATTTTGTATGGTATGTACAGCAATGTTTATGAGATAGATTATACCATGTTTTAGTTACTCTGTGCATTAAATTATTACTGTGTATACAATAATCCATACTCCAAACATAATCAAGTGATTTTATTTGAATATAGTCTAAGCCAGCCATCCTCACTACGCGGCCCTGGGAACGATTTTTTGCGGCCCTCAGACTGTCAGTGATAGAAAAAAACATAAATTTAAAAGTAAAACAAAAATATTTAATAAAAAAATTATACAATATTTTATAAAGCTATATTATATTAATTTATTAAGGATATTGAAAATCTGTCGCTTTTTTCTAATTATTTATTTACTCAGACTACTGAGTGTACAATCAGTTGTGGATGTAAAGAAGCGGCTTGCGCAGGAGGAGGGGTGAAGCGGCGCGGCTGTAAGGTAAGCAGACGATGAGTCAGTAGTAATGTGCAATGACCTTGGCAGAGCGATGCCAAACATTGTGTCGCGCATTAGTCGTCCCCGGTTAGTCGGCCGGCTAGGTTTGCTTGTCATTAGTGGGGAGTTTATTTAGCTCAGTGCTAACCTGTATAAGTTGCGCCAGTGTTAATGTGATTTTAGTGCGGTTAACTTTATCAACTGAACACTTTATTTTACGAAATTAACATTAAGTTCAGTGATAGATTTTTTAATTAAAAATGTCAGGAGTGTGCTTAAAAGGACGGAAACGAAAACTTGAGGATGAAAACCGCGAGTTTCAAGCTGAGTGGGAGGGAGAATTCTTTTTTACAAAAGGTAAGAAAGAAGGGACTGCCCTATGTTTGATATGTCGTGAAACAGTAAATGGAAACAAACGTTATAATTTGAACAGACACTACACTTCAATCCATTCGCAATTTGAAGAAAAATTTCCGAAAAAATCAAAGATCCGAGAGGAAAAATTGCAATTTTTGAAAAAGGTTTTTGCTTGTGAACATAGTACACTTTTTAATGCAATGAACAAGAATGAGCTTACTACAAAGGCATCCTACCAAGTAACAGAAATTTTACCACAAAAGATGAAGCCGTTTTCGGAGGCAGAAATTGTTAAAGAATGTGTTGTTACCGTTTGTAAAACTTTGTTTTCACACTTATCTAATAGTAAGCAAATATTAGATGAAGTTTCAAAAACTTCAGCTGTCTGACTCAACTTGCATGAGACGGTCACAAGACTTGGCAGCAAATATTGTAGTATTGCGCTCGACTCATCCACTGATATAACGTTGATTTCTCAATTGCTATTGTTTGTTAAGTATGTATCCAAGGATTGTGTTATTAAAAAAGATTTTTTGGGCATGATTCCTATGACTGGACAAACTTGATGTGTTGATGATTTGAACACAATAGTAAGTTTTTTTAAAGAGCGTAGCATTGATTTGAAAAAGGTTTTTTCTGTATGTACTGATGGTTGCCCATCAATGTTAGGGCGAAATATAGGATTCGTTCAGCTGTTAAAAAAACATTTGGGGAATGATAGTTTATTAAGTTTTCATTGCATCATTCATCAAGGAAGCTTAGCTGTTAGATTCGGTGAAAATTTCAGCCATGTTTTATGAAAACAGTAGTTGTAAAGATCATGAATTTTATAAGGTCAAATGAACTGAACCACAGAACGTTTCAAGAGTTTTTGAAAGAACTTATATCTCAATACGGGGACGTTCTTTACCACGCAGAAGTGAGATGGCTGAGTAAATGTAAAGTTTTGGAACGTTTCTTAAGCATTCGCCATGAGATTACTCTGTTTTTGGCTACAAAGAAAAAAGAGTATCCTGATGTTTATAATTTTAGTTGGTGGCTTAAAGTAGCGTTTCTCACTGATACAATGGGCATTATGAATGAAACACTGACTCGATTGCAAGGAGACAACAATAAAATTGTAACGAAAATGATGAGTATTGTGTTTTCACAGGAACAAAAGCTCAATATGTATATTGAAGAATTGTCAAACAGTGATTATTCCAGCTTTCCTTCTGTTAAAACTCTGTTTGATGAAAATCCAGATGAAAGTCGAGATGTTTCTGATTTACTAAAGCTGTTGGCAGACCTAAAGGACGAAATATCTGTGAGGTTTACTGACTTCAGGAAGTATCAAGAGCCATTTCGTTTGGTGGAAAATTCATGGGCAATAGCAACAGCAAATGTAGCTCATCTTTCTGTTTTTGGATACGAAGCTAGGGATTTGAAAAATTAGTTAATTGATCTCCAGTGTGATAAGGAGCTCAAAAGTATTTTTGAACAAAAAAAGAAGGATAAAGCTCACTATGAGTTTTGGAAAGCAGTTGAAAAGGACAAATTTCCTAACTTAATTGACTGTTCTCAGAAAATTTTGTGTGTTTTTGCCTCTACATATGTCTGTGAATCTACATTCAGTAAGCTGAAGTTCATAAAAACAAATACAGATCCAGGTTAACGAGTGAAAACGTTGACAACATTTTGAAAATTTCAGTTTCTTCCCAACCTGCTAACATAGATATTACAAGTTTAGAAGAACCTGCTAATATTAGAGAGTTGTGAAAGATTTCGCCCATCGACTTCAAAGGATTAACTGATTAACACATTCAAAGGGTATTGATATATTAAAAAATAAAATAATAATATAATATTATTATATTTTAAATATATTAATAACCTTTCTTGGCCTAATCGCCACGGAGCGATGCATGAAAATTAACATAGGGCGCACGCTTATCATAGTCTGCCCGCAATAAGAAATAGACATTCTGTAATTAACCTAAATTATACTGTTTGTACTTGCGGCCCTGAGGAAAATTTGTTACGAATTATTTGGCTCTCTAAGAAATCCTAGTGAGATCCCCTGGTCTAAGCTATTAGAGACTAAGCTACTAATATTATAAAGAGGTACAAATTGTTTGTATGTAGGGGATAATCTCTGGGATTACAGAACCGATTGAAAAAATGTTTTACTAATAAAAAGCTACACTATCTCTGAGTAACATAGGCTATAATTAATTTTGATAGAAACATTTTTTATTTTAATATTTGTAAATTAAGTCGGAATAAATATTAGGTTAGGCCTAGACTGATGAACTAACACGTGTATTTACATTTATTACCATAGCAACAAATTGAATAAAATAACACATAAAACAGCTGTTTTCTCAAATATTTCCACTAACAACTGATTTCAAACTTTAAATTTACTAAAATTTATACTACATTTATGCTAAAATTCTACTCTCCCTCTGTTAATTTACAGTAGGCATTGTCAATAGAGCAGCTTTTTCGAATTTATGAGTTAATGAATCTATTATGGTATGTTAACGTGATAGACATATTTTTTGTATCATTGCAAGTACAAAATACGGATAAAAATAATCTCTTGAAGCTTTTATCGGTTGTTAAATTGCATTACTTGTTTGACCAATTTTAGTTAAATAGTTTTTAGAATCACTTTGTAACATCCTGTCGCTAACTTCCCATTCATGCTTTGTTTGTAAAAACGTAGCAACCTCAGTAAATATCTCCAACCATGGCATTAGATACTCTTATATTCAGGCTATTGATAAATCTATCTATAAAGGACAATTTTACAAAATTTGCTAGTTTTTCCATAAATACTTTTACCTACATATGCTAAATTAAATATTTTGTATGCACACATCCATTTAAATCCTAAATTATGCTTGTTAACTAATTATAAGGCCAATAATCAAAAACAGTGCAATAACAATTCATCTTCAGTACTAAATTGTTATACCCAGATCTAGTATCGTAAAGGCATTATAGGCCTTTATTCCAATGTTATGCAAAACCATTAGTTATACCTACAGTCCAACAGGCATTGGAATAGTTGTACAATATAATCCAATAATAAATCTAGATAAAATGTCAGTATAACTACTATTTTTATAAGTGTACTAGGGATACCCCTGCATGCTCCGCACGCCAACCCCCAATGGAACCTTCTAAAAACATGTTCTATTTATATTAAATGTGTAGGATTAATAATAACCTCAAAACTAAGATGGTAAACAATGTTAAATGTTCAAATCAAATTATTTCTTATATTTTATAACAGCAGATAATAATGGTTAAAAGAACCAGCAAGACTCAGGTCTACACTTTAAAACCCTAACTTAAAAGCTAGAAATACAAAAATAATTACTTCAAATTTTGAAATCAGCTGTTAATGGAAATATTGGAGCAAACAGCTATATTATCTGTTATTTTATTCAATTGGTTGCTATGGTAATAAATGTAAATACATGTGTTGGTTTATCATTCATTCTAAGCTGTTTCATTTGTGGTATTTAAATAAACACATTGTGGAGCTTATAACACATATTTATTATATCTTAAGATATACACAATACTGGCTTAACTTCATACCAGATACCGTCCATGACTAACCCTGTCGCTTAGAGCACATTGCCAAGATCGGCGTTGCCAAATGTCTTACTGTGTTGTCACATTTAGCACTACATCATACTATATCGTCACTTAAGAAACAATACCGCCTATCTGCAAATTTTGGTGAAATCCGGGTTTTGAATGCTACGCATTCTATGGGCGACCACGCACACTACTTGGGTTAGTTTTCTGTCTTTTTTCAATAGATAGCACTCTTATATCGTTTGGAGCAATACCGCCAGTCTGGTTTCTTCTAGAAATACCGTCCATCTGTTCAGTCGCCATTGGACAATCTATTGCAACAGGTAAGCTCTGTTTTAACTCTATCTGTAGAAGCTTTACATGCATTACTATTTTATATACTTATAGATATATCATTAGGACAGTAGTCATGTAACTTAAATTGTCAAAGTAATTGTAATTTTCAATTAAAAAGTACTAAAATTGGCCATGATAAAGTTTTTTTGTAGGTAGGCGGTGTTACTTAAAATAAGTAAAACGTAGTTAGACGGTATTTTTCAAAGAGCTTAATCAAGTTAATTATCATTTTAAGAATAATTTATTTCACATTCTCTAGGTAAAAATTCCAAAAAAATAATGAGCTACGGGGGGGGGGGGGGTTACAGCATAATGTATGTTTTAGGTTATAGCCTACTCAGGCTCTAGGATATAGATCTATAATCTACAGCCTTATTGTAACGGACCCTCGCTGCCAGTCCGGTTCCTCCAGCGATGGCGTTTTCCCTGGTCGGGCTGTGCCTTCTGTCCTCTTGCGGACGTACGTGCGTTGTCAGGATGGGTGGTGGCGAGAAGGTTCGTTAAAGAAGCGGTAAACTCATGATCAGTTGAAACGTTTATTGAACCATTTTATAACGACTACTCTGTTGGTTCCGATTATCCTAAAACTAATATTACGCCATGAGGCTAAAGCAAGATCAACTCCCCGTATATATTGAGTCTAAACGCGGATGCTTTCCTCTAGCGTCCCCCTCCCTTAGTTAACTAGGAATTGTCTTCTCAGCGATGTACCTTTAGCCAGCCTATACTATGTCCGCTGATAGTGGACCCTTTAATATTTAGTATCTTTACTTATTACTTATAATTATTACGAGTTGAGGGGTACCCGTCACATCATTCACTCTATTGTTTGAGTTTAATACTATCTATCTTGTTTCAGAATAAATCATGACTTCCAGAAAAAAAGCTCAGTGACGATGACATCATCCAAGCTGTTCTGCAATCAAGTCAAGACAACTACGATTTAGACGACATCAATGAAATAGATCATGCACTCGCTGAACCAGAAGCTACAATTAATGAAGGTATAATAAAACAAAATTTAAGTACACTAACCCTGCAGTAAAAGAACTGTATTAGAGCTTGTATGGCTTTGTATCTTCTTTCTAGAATTAAAGTTATGAAATAGTATATTTCATAACAAGAGTGAAAAGTGGCTGTATCCGGGCCGAGATCGAGTTTGAGCGCGGAATTTCGATCAAGGCAAGGAATAACACTTTCTACTCAAGTTATGAACGATATTTTTCATCATTATGTATTTCATTAATAATAATAATGAATTAAATAATATAAGTTTAAGAAATAACCTGTAGGTGCTCAATTTTGATTTCCGCAGTACAATGAAAACAGTGATACTGTTTACACAGCTGATTAAGTTATTGAGAACAGCTGATTTCACTTACCTAACCTCCACTGGCAGAATTCGCAACAGAGTAATAACTACTAGCGCTACTTGTGTCAGGAATCATAACTAAAAACTAGGGTGGAAAATCAACAGCTGATTTTCTCACTCTAGAACGGGAAAATGTTATTTTCTGCACTGGCAGCTCATGTTGAAAACAGCTATTTTCCGTACAGTGTGATGAAAAACTCTTTGTTACAACGTAAACAGATATGACTAATTTCATGTTATACGTGAAATAAGGTAGTTATGAATCTCTTTTTCAGATGGAGGGAAAGATTTTGTTAGAGAAGACTCCTTAACGCAAGAAGACCACCAACCACAGGATGAAAGCTTGGAAGTGACTGAAACTGGTGCTCCCAATGAAGTCGATCATAATGCATTGGAAGGTAAACATTATATTATTGGTAGTAGCTGCCTATATTTTACGGCTTTATGACTAAAAACAGTACCGGATCTAGAGATTTCCCTAGGGGGGGCAAGGAGATAATTTGCCGCCCCAACCTAGTGTTTTAATACAATGGTAAAAATCAAATAAAACGTTTCTTATTGATTATGTTAATTGTGTATAGATAAGCTAATGCGGAAAATCTGTTAATAATAGTTAATTTCAGTTAATCAGTGTATTTCAATTGTTTTTATCTACGACCATTGCAATAAGCATATTATTAAAGGCTAATGACTTACAAACAATGAAGCTGCAAGTGAAATTTTTAAACTTGCAGAAAAATTACTAAAGTACCAATTTTTTTATTACTCAATAAAACTAAAACTCAATTAAAATTATTATTAAAGTATTAAAAATAACTAATTAAAATTACAATTTCACTCTTCTGGATTTCTTTTCAGTGACATAAAACCATAATTACTGGATTTGAGCTACTATAATACATAATACAAACGGTGCAATTAAGTTACAAATGAAATGTCTACACGTACATAAAAATTACTGGATCATTAAATGGTTTAAATACCTGCGTATAGTAATCCAATTTGTTGGTCAGTTGGCGACTAGTTTCACTCCTCAATGGGACTTGGGACTAACATCAGGCACAAGTAGTCAAACACACATAGTTTAAGTTTACTTCGATTAAGATTGTCGTGACAAACATACAAAACACGGGGACAAATGGGACGAATATAATAAAATTTACGAACATAATATAGGTCTTTATTACAAGGCCTTAATGTATTCCTGCCTTTTTTATACACACAAAGACAAAAAGAACGATTCGACCGGGCCGGGAGTACTAGAGTACTTATAAAAACTTAATTTAAAATTACTAAAATATTACAAATATAATAAATTAAAATCACAATGCTACTCTTCTGGATTTCTTAGAAGTGACAGAAAAACAATAACAACCTTATTTGAGCTAAGAATGGACAAACTCTGCAATGAAGTTACAAGTAAATTTTTACACAGGAGAATACTCTACATGAGTACTTTAAAAACTGAATTAAAAATTACTAAAACATTTCCAATAAATAATAACATTTACAATGCTACTCTCCTGGATTTCTTTTCAGCAAACAAATCAATTGCACTATCGTAATCAATTGAACCAGCTAGCTCACTTTCAATCGACAATATTCCCAGGTCTGATAGTCTATCTTCGGCCATTGAGTTTCTCAAGTAGTTTTTTATAATTTTCAGTTTACTGAAACTTCTTTCGCATTCCGCCGATGTGGTTGGAAAGGTGGAAAAAATTCTAAGTGCCACCATCAAATTTGGAAACGCGTCGGCGAGACCTCTCTTTTCTACAAAGTTTAGCAGATCAATTGCGTTGAAATTGGAATATTTTGTATTGGCCAGATGATCGCGAAAAACCACCACTTCCGTTGGGAATTCTTCTTGGCTTAGATCTTTGTCATAAATAACTGCCAAGTTCGTCGCTTGAGTGTGCAGCTCATCATTACTCAGCTCTTCTAAGCCTTGTCCGCTTAAAAA
>JAGFPH010011943.1:14585-28712 GCA_018207615.1 Philaenus spumarius | reverse complement strand
TAATATATAATTAATCTAGAGAATAAACAAATACCAGAAGTGTTATTGCACGTCTTAGCCTATTTCATATGGTTATAAGTTGTATCTTATGTTATGTCTTGAAAATTTGTCTTACTTAATTCACATGATAATGATAAATTTGTTTGTATATAATTATTTTGCTAAAATGAGTGAGTAAAAAGCACAGTTGTTTCGTCACAATGTCTTAGACTTCATTATTGACCGTGACCTCTATCTAGCGTGTACTTTCGCAGTCAAGGATTCACAACCTGAGAAATTAAATTGGTAATAAAGGTTTTATAAAAATTATGATATGCACAATTAAAAGTAGAAAAGCATAGATATACTTTATATGTGGAATATTGAGTTTTTTAAGAGTTAAAGTAAAGGAAGTTTTTAAGGTAAAGTGTTGATTTATAAGTTGAAGGTAAGGTGGTTTGAACAGTGAGTATTTTTTGTAGTGGAGGTTGAGTAATGATATAAGTATTTTTATAATTGAAGTTGAAAAGTGAGAGGAGTATTAAACGTAATTAAGAATAATAAAGTGTAGGTGAGTAATAATCCACATATATAGTTTTTTATCAGTTTGAACATTTGTTTATTTTTTTTATTTCAAATTTTTCGACGACCACATTTTTTTAACAGTTATAATCATCTTTTTTTTTATTTTATAACGCTTCACGTTATACTTTTCATAAGATAATGCGGTACTAATGGACAGACTGCGGAATGACAAAACGACAATTCGAACAACCTATCCCTTCCCTTCCATTTTTAGAATAAATCGTAACGTAACGGAAGGAAATAACCCTGGATGATGTAAACCTACACTAGAGCGAGGTCAAGAGCATTTTCCGCGTCTACGTGCGATATGAGTTCAGTTTGAGGTTTGAGCGTGCACCTCCTCCTCGTTTTCCTCCAAGCCGATCAACGCTGTATAGAACAGACACTAGCAGATGTCCCCGCACTTACTTAGGCACTAGAGAAGAGTAGTACTGTATAATTAGGGGGCATGACTTTGAGTCCGCATAGAATTTGTTCTCCTTTTACATGTTCTGGGTTTGGTGATTTAATTTAAAAAATATGTTAATATGTAACTGTATTAATGAAGGATTTCTAAAGATATTTATTTGCAAATTATATTGATATTTTTAACAATGTTTTTCTCTCTTGACTTATAATTAACGTATTCATTGTTGTGTTATTGTTTGTTTTAAAATAGAGTTTACAAAGTCTTGTGTTATTTCAAATTATAGTTGAACACAAAATGACATGCCTTGTGTGGTATAATTTGTACTGTCTACAAGACTAATGAAAATTAAATTAAATAAATTTGATTTTAGATATTGAGCGAAGAAATTGGACCAAAACTAGCAAAGTTAAAAGAGGAAAGGGAGCAATACCTTCAACTGCAAAAAATACAAAGAGAGTTGGAACATCTTACCAAGATCTACATCGCTTGGAAATTTGTGCAGATGGAGGTATTTGTAGTCTATGGTTGCATGTAGTGAAAGCGTTAGAAAAATAATGATACTAGGGGGATTCATGCAACCTGTGCTAAGTATGTTAAAATCGAGAAACTCGTTTGACAGAAGTGTGCTATTTAGAGTCGATAGCACACTCGACTTTAGCGTGGTCTGGGGTCTGCTAAACCAGTGTTAATGTCGTAAAACTCTTAGGGAAGGTAATTTGAGGTTTTCATCTTGAATCAACATCAGGTTGTTTGTTATAATTGTGTTTTACCTGTTTCTTTGCGATAAAAAATAATAATAATTTCGAATCCATGAAAAGAATTCCGAAGAAATTGGGGAAACGATGGAGCAAGGAAAATAAACATTTTCTCCTATCTTTAATTTCCGAGAATGCATCGTTTGACATACATCGTGTTCAGAAAAGGAACCAAAAAGAGGCCTTAATCTTGTTATAAATGTAATATGTACATTATTTATTAAGTAGGGAAAAAATCTCTTTTAAAAACTAAAGAATATGGTAAGAAGGCTTATTCTAAACTTTAGCCATTTAGCCTAGATCACAAAAACACAAAATATGTTTCCAAAACATGCAGAAAATGAGGCCTAATTTTATCTAAAGTATAATTCACAAATTATAAAGTGCGTAGGGTATTACAGTTTCGGCGCAAATTTACTATTCGACCCTCAGGTGACCTACGGCAACAGAAATGCAAGAATAATAAAAAAAATAGCATGAAGTTAAGGATAACCTTACTTTAGCAAATAAGACTTTAGCATATTAGCACAAGGAGTCCTTCTCTCAAAATTCAAATAGCAATTTAACATGATAACACATTAAGCATTTAGCACAGGTTGCATGAATCCCCCTACTGTATACTTTCTTTTTATAGATTTTTCTTTAAATTTTACTACAGAAAATTTACAAGTTTGTAATAAAATCAAAACTGTCCATTTATTGCTTCCGTTGCTGATTGGACAACCGAGCTATTGACAAAAACAGCAGAAAATATAAAAGTCAGCGTTGTGCATATCTAAATAAAATGTGTGTTAGTTGATCTGTTGCGCTTGGATTACGGGCCAATTTCTTCACATAATACACGTCTTTCATTGTTTTAGCTTTAAATGTATGTCAAACTATTGATTAGGGTTCTCGTATTGTACGCAGTTGAATAGTAATGCTATCACAATACTTGGGGTGTACAAGATCTCGAAACTCTCGAGCAGTGACAAGAAATAACTCAATCTTGTCGCGTTCGTTTCTCAGTTTACTTTTCTCGATTCAGCTATAAATTTTTCGATACGCTTTCAAAATCTTCAGTTTTAGTTTTAGTCTTTTTATAAAATTTAAAATGTTACATTTAGAATGAAAAGAAGATAAACGGAAGTTTTCCAAACAACTCAACAGGGAAGTGATTAGGATATCGCAATATCTAATTTAAATTACTTGTCACTGACGAGAAGTAACTTAGCATTGTAGAGATTGAGTTTTATATAACCTTGGGTTTTAGTAAAATAAGTAATGGGACCTAACCCTTTCCCCAGTATTCATAAGTGACACCAAGTGCCTCATACCAGACCTCTTAAATGGCCAAATTTGTCACTTATATTCAGTTAATGTTCAAACTACGATAAATAATTAACTAATTCAATATACATGAAATTTTTACCATATCTTAATATTATATTGGTATATACAAAATGTATAAAACTTACCTAATTTGTATATTTACTTACCTAATGCAGCACTGATTTTTTTTAAGTCCAAATAAAAATCAAATTGAAAAATAAGTTCACTCACAGTTATAACTTTTACAAAAATGTTAGGAGACACTTTATATTTGTTATGCCATAAACTGTCTGTTTTATTTGTGTTCAATTACTGCAAAACTACATTTAATAAATCAAAAATTTAATCATGTATTTTAAATTCAGTCTAGCCATGTTTTACGCGACTCTTGGTTTACAAAAGTTGTGCTGCAGATGATTATAAACACAGATCTAAAAACCTTAACAGCTGCAAGAAATAACAGATTATATACAACTGTACTGTAAAATGTTCCTGAACACGTTTATGAAGTTAGTTTTAAAATATTCCAACAGATGGCAAAGTTATACGCATTTAAAGTTCTACTACGGAAAACCGTGGAGTGAAAAAATAAATCACTGCGAGTTACTACGGAATACCTGCGAAAGGGTTAATTACTTAACTAAAAATAAATATAACTAGCTGGCCCTAAGTTAAGCTAGGGTACAGTTACCTGAGATTTGACACATTGATTTAATTCAGTTAATTACTTTTATTTATTTATGTAGATTTAAAATTAACAGTTTCCATATAGAATCTTAGAAGGTAAACAATCTATCTAAAAGCTGCCATGATAGTTAAACAGATTGTTAATAGATGGTGCTTTTCACTAGGAACCATAGTATAATATAAAAGTTTTTTAAATCAATTTTTTGTAACAAAAAGATGAATTTTAAGCTATTTGTCTATTTTTTGTCAATAGCGGGGAACATAAGCTTTAAAATTATGTTTGAAGAAGAATTAAGGGATATCGCTTAGCGACAAAAAACACCCTTGAGAAATAGTATATAAGGATTATATAAAAATAAATATGTTGTGTAAAGGGATATTAATCAATAGTCAACTGTTGAAGTTCATATCTATGAGATATATTAATATCGTTCATAAACTTAGTAGCAAAAGCAAATCGAAAGACTGTTAACTTATTAATAATTACATTATCCCCATATACTTTATATTAATTTCAATGACAAAAGTTATTTGATATTTCTCACTCTCAACTTAAGGTTAAAATTTTGGTTTATTCTTGTTCCAAAAACACTATTTTCATTTTTTCTCGATCTCAATAAATTGTATTTAATAAAATCTTTTTTCTCGCTCGTTCCTAAACACCAGCTCTTGTCTTTTTCTCGATAATTTGTTTTAAAGAACACCCCACTCTCGTCTCGAATTCAAAAAGACAATCTCGCACACCCCTACACAATACATTATGGTTTATGTGTTATGTTTCAGAGTTCTTCCGAAAAATCGCTGGAGAGTTATCAAACAATGTGTCAGGAAATAAAAGATAAAAAACAAAGAATCGTCGAGGGCAATGAAGAGATTAAACATATAGACGGTGAAGTGGACAAATTGCGGAAGAAACGGGATGCTGTGAGTGCAGTTTTACGAAGAATGAGTATAATGAAGTTTATAAATATTTTTGTTTTAATGTCAATTTTGTGTGTATACGAAGTGTGGTAAAAAAATACGCTGAATAACAAAGTAATAAGGGTACATAGAATTTGAGTTAATTTCCTTCAAAGTATTGTCCTTGGCTAGCGATGCACTTGTTCCAATGTTGAATCCATCACCGGAAGCATTTCTGGAAGGGCTTTATGCTGCTAAAACATCTCAATGTCGGGAATGGTGTCAAAGCGTTTTCCTTTTAGCTCGTTTTTTATTTTTGGGAAGAACCAGAAGTCACGTGATGCTAAGTTTGGTGAGCAAGGCGGATGTGGACTGACAGGAACACTTTTCCCGGCCAAAAATTCAAAAATTAAAAGCGACTTGTGGCACGACATGGTGAAGAAGGAAGCCCATTTTCTGGTCTTTTTCTTTGCACATCATTTCACAAACGTTCCATTACCTCCTTGAAAAATGTTTGGTTTCCATTTGTTTTCCTTGGAACGAACTCTGATCGCACAGTGCTCTAACTATCGAAAAAACAATGAGCATGACCTTGATGATCGACTTTGACTTTCATGTCTTGTTAGGGCAAGAGGAGTTACTGGTTTTTCTGTGGGTCATAGCTGTTGACCCAACTTTCATCTCGAGTTACAACTTTGACCATGAAGTCCGGATCTGCATGAAGGCAACCCTTCAATTGCTTGCAAACTGAGACACAATTTTCCTTCTGTTGAAAAGTCTGAACAAATTTTGCACTCCCTCACCTTATTCACAAATTATCGGTTACAATGCTTTGCATGGACCAGTACGGGGTGTTCAAGTTCTTCGGTAAGCTTTCGAATAGTCATTCGTCTAAACAAATCAGTTTGGTCACTTTCTGCATGTTTTCATCTGTTTTTGAGGCGAAAGGATGTCCCGACAGTTTCTTGTCTTCAACCGACTCATTTCTGCTCGTACCACTTGTAAACATTTATGTGTTAACTCATACCACTACAGAGTTATCACATTATGGGCATACACTGATTTTAACATTTCTGGACCTTCTTTGGCACTTTTTGAAACAAATGTTAAAGTTCAATATTTTATGCCTGGTGGTTTTAAATAATTTTGGTTACCAAACTATGATTTATTGTACAGTTAAAATGCTAACTTATACAAAATGGTTGCAGGAAAGCGGTGGGAAATTGAATAAACTGGAAGCGGTCCTTTCAGAGTTGGAAAAAGCGGAAGTGAAACAAGCGACCGAACTAAAGTGCTGCAAAGAGAACATTTCCTCCGAAGAGAAAAAGAAAAAGCTACTCGAGAAGAATTTGCGAGATGTAAGTTTAAACACTATTTACTAGGAAAAGTTTACTGCATGATAATTTATATTGGGTGTAACAGATTGCTCTTGTTGTACATAAGCAGATGAAATCAACCAATGACCCGGCCACCATCTTGAATTTCAACTCCCATAAGAGCAATGTTAAACGCGTAAACAAGATTACTGGAGTAATAATGATCGGAAAGTTATTCTGAATATGTAATTTTAAAGGTTAGGACAGTCCGAATGTGGATATCACTTAGTTTTTTAAATTTGTTTTTAACTAAATTTGTTTTTTGACTTAACTTAAAATCAAAGGTTATGATTTTTTTGTTATTCAATAGTGCAAACATCAAAAATGTAAAATCTTGCCATATTTGAAGTTTAATTACTTTCAAATAAAAGTAATTTCAATAAATTTTGATAATTCATGACGAAAAAATCTGCTTCATTAGGGATTGATTTAGCCTGCACTCTGGTGGTTATTACATCAACTTGTTGCTTGCAGAGGAATACTAGAAAAATAATATAGTCGTTAATTTTGAATGTGTGAGAGAAAGCTGTGTTTAATAACACATACTCATATACACTGTCTCGCACGCACATTTCAGTACGGTTACATTCAGGGTCACATCTGTAGCCCTCTGGTTTTCGCCTTTATGAAGCTGCGTTATATTTGCTAGCGGAAGAATGAAACGTTATAAACTCAATGCTCTGCCACTTGGAGAGCTGCGGTCAACTCAGAAATATTTTTTCACTCCTGCCGAGCCTTCTATTGAACTCCCACATGTCAACTAAAGAATCTAAGGAAATTATTTTTTTCAAATTCCAGTGTCCCAAAAATGTTTTTATGGGTGGGGTGGAAGTTAAAACTTAACATTTTTAAGAAAACGATGGTTGGCTTGAGTACATGGCTGCTTCTGGTGAGCGTGTTGTTTGCAGTTTACTCAGAAAAATCATTTTAAAAAATCTCAAAACTCGTTATTTGAGCAAGCCTCAAAGTGCTGCAGTTAAGTATAAATGTTCCGCCAGCGGAGATACAATACAATTTTTATTTAACGAAGGGTCCGCAATGAAAAAAAAAAGACGGAAGAAAGTGGTGAAGTTTTTAACCGATGTAGGCCTAATCGGCGAGTCTAGGCCAAGTACTTCTTCGTTCTATCACACCTAGTATATCAATTAATTTGATACTAGCGAAATTCAAAAACTTATCGAGAAAGTATACGGTAAATAAAACAAATTCAATTAAACTTAATATAGGCCTACTTTAAAATTATGTTATTCTCTGAAACGTAGTTGTCAAATAAATGATAACAAGGCCTATATTAAGGGTTATTTTAATCATTTTGTTTGAATTTATTTACTTATAAAACCTCTATGATTAATTTATTACTAAAATACATTCTGCTTTAATGGTCTGTATGAATTTAGTTTAGAAAACAAATTATTATAACTTATACCATTTACTTAAGTCTAAGTATATAGCAGTTTATGTTTTATTGTGAGAATTTCTAGGTTCAAGATGGTTTAGAGTTTTGTTTGTTCCTTTAACATTGTTTATATTTAATTAGTTCCAAGTACGCTCAATATTTACTGTGGGTTTAGGATGAGGCAGCACTGAAAGAAAGAGAGAAAGAATTAGGTAAAGTGGACGACGTGTTTGCACAGTTAAAACAAGCAGAAGAAGAGGACAGGAAAGCGTTAGAAGCTGCTCAGCACAAGTTCCAAGCAGCGAGTTCGGGTTTGATGACAGCCGAAGACGGACAGGAGACTACGCTGCAAGATCAACTGATGAGTGAGTGTTTACTTATACATCAACCCAGAAATATATACTTATCAAATTAGTTGCTATGGCAATGCATGTAAGTACATTCAAGAAACATGTATTTTGGTTCATCAATTTAAATACGATTCCGTCCGGCGTACTTCAGATATCTCAGCGCTGAAATTTTAGGTTATGCCTAGAAAGTAATTTTAAGTCCAGGCCTAACCTAAAATTATTGTATGTATGTTGCCGTTAAGACAGGTGAAATAAATTAAACATGCACACAATAATTTTACTTTCTCACTATACTATAGTATAGAGAAAGTATAGTGATCGCAAAAAAAATCGATGTTGAGATTTTTGTGGAAATATCCGTTTTGGGACCCCCTGAGTCCAAAAAAGTGGTTTTTACAACATGTCTGTCTGTATGTCTGTATGTATGTCTGTATGTATGTCTGTATGTATACAAAGCTAGAGAGAAAACTATTCGATCGATTTCAACCAAATTTGCACCAGACATGTCCAGTAAGCCTGTATAGATGCACGAAAAAGGGTTTTGAACAATTTTGAAAAACAATCACCTTTTTGGCCAAAAACCCCCAAAAAATCAGTTATTATTTTTTTATAAAAATACGGCTCTAACGATTTTGATAAAATTTGGCTTATTTGTAGCCTTTAATGTGCCCTACCATATACAAAAACCCGCATCTTTCTAAAAATTCTCGTTTAGCTAATAATAATAATAATAACTGATTTTTGGGGGTTTTTTGGCCATAAAGGGGGTTGTTTTTCAAAATTTTTCAAAACCTTTTTACATGCATCTATAAAGACCTAATTGACGTGTTTGGTGCAAATTTGTTCGAAATCGATCGAATAGTTTTCTCTCTAGCTAATAATAATAATATTTATTAGTTAATCGCCTACTTTAATAAAAGTATACAAAGCTAGAGAGAAAACTATTCGATCGATTTCAACCAAATTTGCACCAGACATGTCCAGTACGCCTGTATAGATGCACGAAAAAGGGTTTTGAACAATTTTGAAAAACAACCCCCTTTTTGACCAAAAAACCCCAAAAAAGCAGTTATTATTTTTTTATAAAAAAATGGCTCTAACGATTTTGATAAAATTTGGCTTATTTGTAGCCTTTAATGTGCCCTACCTTATACAGAAACGCGCAGCTTTCTAAAAATTCTCGTTTAGCTAATAATAATAATAATAACTGTTTTTGGGGTTTTTTGGCCATAAAGCGGGTTGTTTTAAAAAGATATTCAAAACCATTTTACGTGCATCTATGAAGACCTAATTGACGTGTTTGGTGCAAAATTTTTCGAAATCGATCGAATAGTTTTCTCTCTAGATAATAATAATAATAATAATATTTATTAGTTAATCTTCAACTTTAATAAAAAAACTCTCCTACCCCACCCTACAAGTCACAGTGAATCTGTTTAGTAATTTAAATGTATTTGTGAGAAAGTATGTGCCAGTTCCTGGTACCGTTTATTAGGTTAGGCCTAGACTGATGAACCAACATTTTATGTTTATTGAATGTATTTACAATGAATGGACATTTAATTGTGTTTACCATCTTGCTTTGATGCTATAATTAATTTGACACCTTTATTATAATAACATTAAACTTATGGAAACAGTAAATATTTGTATACAAAACAAACTAATAATAAACGGCAATTGAAAGATTCAAATTATGTGAGTATGTTGCTGTTAAAAGATTTAAAAAAATGAACTACGTTCCTGACTGGTCCCATGACCACAAACATTTACTTTTTTATTTAATTTTTTTACTAAAGAAAGATAACTAACATTTTTATAAGAGTTCATAATTTACTATTTTATTGGAAAATAGGTAAGCTTTTGTACTTGTTAAAGACTACAGCTCACCTCATCTGCTTGCCTAAACATGTTTTTAATTTCAATTCTTCTATTTCAGATGTTAAACAGGAAATGTCTAAAGCACAGACTGAAAGCAAACAGTGTATGATGCAGCTAGAGCACAACCGTTCACAGTTGACAGCGAAACAGAAGGAAATGAAGCAGACTGAATCTGATTATGCTAAAGACAAAAAACAACTTGATGGCATGCAGAAGGATCTGCAGAACTTGGAAGTAGGTTTATAATCTAGTTCAAATATTATAGAAGAATTAATTAAACACAATGTAATTTTTCAAAAATAAAGAAAACAATTAAATTATAATGCAAATGCATTATAAGTACAGAGCCCAGGTAGTGATTTTTTGGTTCAGGTTTTGTTCGGGTCGGGTAGTGAAATTCTTCACCTGGATCTGGTCTTGTAGTGAAATTGTTTACCCGGGCCTGGTTGGGTAGTGAAATTGTTTACCCGTATCTGGTCAGGTAGTAAACGAAAACTCGAAGCAAGCGATTATGTTATATTTAGAAAATACAACTTTTTCCTCAGAATTCAGATATATTATATTGTTATTTAGTAAGTTATTAGGTTACTAAAAATGTAATCAGCCTAACCAAACTAAATTATTAGGCTAACTGAAATATTTGTTCAAGTACTGATTGCTGATATGGATTTATTTTCCGTTCGATTTGTATTGGTATTTCTCTCATGATCGCTATCTGTTACAAAACTCGTAGGCCCAGCAGTACTAGAACCGGCTACACTGATATTTCTAGTGATCAAATTTCTTATTTTATTAAATCTAAACTACACAGTACAAAAACAATGAAAAATAAAACTATTAAGAAAAGAAAAACTACAGAACTAATGAAATAACACATCCGTTTCAAAAAAGAGGAACATTTATTTTAATACAAATTGTAAACAATAAACAAATAAATTTATTTCTGCTGATTGTATGTATGTTAAAATGTGCCAGTATGTGTATGTCATAATTGTTTTCAAAATATTACGTATTGCCCAAAAGTCTACAAACTACAAAACTAAATCATGAGGGTTTTCTTGTATGCAGTTTACTCTAAGTTTGACTGATATATTACTTAAACTAGTCTAAATTATTTCATTCACAATCTTGAAGGCTGCAAAATTCTTCCTAAGTTAACTCATAAAGGGCTTTCGAAATGAGTGAAGTTAACTTAACTACAGAAATAAGTCTTTTTATGATAAACTTTCATCGTTATGTATTAGTATAGACTGTGCATTAGTTATGTTGGAATAATTTGACGGTACAAGTGTTTATTTTTCTGTTCTTTTTTTTAGAAAGAGATGAGTAAAATAAACTATGAAGAGGGTAAAATTGAGACGCTGCAGGAAAATAAAAGACAACTGTCTGCGGAAGTTCGCACATTGACGGAAAAAGTTGAGCATTTTGAGGCAAGGTAAAGTCATTTCTTGGTTTCTACAAGTAATTACAACATTTCCCTTGTTGTGTCAGCAGAAAAATTAAGTAAACTGTTTTCCACAAACACTAGGACGATAGGAAGATTTATACAATAAGTAGGTTTCTTTATTGGGATGGGCCGATACCAAATGTTTTGATTCTCTATAACGATACTTTGAAAAAAAAGGTATGCTCAACAAATTGTTAATTTTTTCTAGAGTCTGAACTTAGTGAAATTATTTATTGGTTTCAGGAATCCTTCGTTGAGTTTTCACTACAGAGATCCAGAAAGAAATTTCAACCGCGCCTCCGTAAAAGGGCTTGTGTGTACTTTGTTTAAAGTGAAGGATCCAAAATTTGCAATGGCTTTGGAAACTGCAGCAGGAGGGAGGGTAAGTGTATTTTTCTGTTTTACTAAGGAAAAAGTGACCCTTCGATATTTTTTTGGCGTAATTCTGATCTTTAAATTATCGACCCTATTGTGGCGTTTGTCGGAGGCTTCTTCAGTGTGTAATAAGGCACCAAACGTTATTTCCTCGCATTCACAACCCTGGTCATTCCCCAGAAACATGGACTATATCCATTAGCCCTCTACAGTTAACAGAGCATATTCCACATTAGGGATAGGTCGATTCTTAAATTTATCGATTCGGATTCCAAGAAATTGATTCTCGATTCCGACTCCATCGATTCCAATGACCATAAAATTGTAAAGGCAAGTAAACATTGTTATTTAATTTTAACTGCGTGGTTCTTTGATGTTAATGTTATTTTTTAATATTGTTATCGAACTAACATAAAACTGCTGATTTGGATTTATTAAAAAATTTATATATATAAATATATATTTTCATTATGCTGCACCGAAAAAACTGTTTTCTATCTGGGTCAAGCCATTTCAAATCACCCATATAAATAAAATTTATTGCTCAACATTTTTTATTTTCCTGATTTTTTTATCATGAGTTCCCTACGGTTAGACAATTACAAAACACTATTTGAAAAAAATTTATAAGTCATAGTTTTTTCAGTCGGGCAAAATTTAATAAAAAACGTGGTTTGAGGAAAGTTTTATTACCAAGCTATTTTTAAAGATATCAGAATATTTCAAAAACCAGTGTGTTCAGCTTGAAATGAACTTCAGGTATACATTATTTTAATTTTTCTATCATTTAAGAAAGTCAGTCAAACTCTTCCTGTAAAAACTCGGGGAAAATGTATAAATCGTTACTTTTCAAGACCATAAAATTTTATGTAGGAAAAGAGACTCACTAATAATATGTTATTTCTGTGTTGAGTACTTATATAACTACCTGCAGTATAAGTTGTAGTCCTGAGAATGCACTCCTTTTTTTCTAGACCTTTTCAAAAATGGCCGAAAGCCGTTTAACGTCAATTTTCTCAGGTCAATATCTAAAAAGGGACTGAATGAAAACAAGTGAAAATTTTACAGAATGTTCTTTATACAAATAGGAATACCTCACAAAAAAATTATCATTGAGACTCAACTACATTTAGAGTAATAGAGCAGTGAATTTCAGTAAAAACGCTACTCTTCTACATGCAAGTTAGCAAACAAAGGCGTTTTCATCAAGATTAGGCTCTATGTATGTCTCTATTTAATTATTTTATATAACAATAAATGTATCTTCAATAATTTTGAAATTTGAGGCTTTAACTTTGTGGAAGTTAATCATAATGAGGTTGATAAGAAAAACACACACTGTTACAATCCACACAACTATTTAATTACTCACGACCGGTTTCGAACTTTACAGAACATTAACTAGTGAAATACTAACCTGTATTAACTAATAATTAACTAAGTATAATTAACTAACTATAATAATTAACTAAGTATTAACTAATACTTAATCTGTAGGTTAAGAGTGTGTGCACATGTATCTAGATATTTGTACTTTGTTTTGTAATATCCTGTTTGGTCATAGCTTCCATCCTTTAGTTTTGCCCATTCTGTTTACATCAATTATTACACTTGACCACCTTCTTTGTTTGCTCCTCTCTTGCCCTACCCTGAAGTTAACCTTTTTCTACCTGCTCCCCTCCCACATTCACATCTTTAGATCTAGTGTTGTTTGCATTATTAGGTTAGTATTTCACTAGTTAATGTTCTGTAAAGTTCGAAACCGGTCGTGAGTAATTAAATAGTTGTGTGGATTGTAACAGTGTGTGTTTTTCTTATCAACCTCATAATAAATGTATGTTTTTTCACGAATGTCTTTTTAATTTCTGCTGTTTTTTAAGTTCAAAAATTCGGTATTTTTTCTGAACTCTGAACTTTTTGGATTAGCGGGACTCTACTTTTTTAGACAAATACAGAGAAAAACAAAAACAAACATTACTTAATCTATAAAAAGAAAACAGAAAATATAAACAAAAATGTTAGAAAAAGAATTTGTATATACAAAACTATGAACACGCGTGAAAGTCAACAACAAAGAATAAAACTTAAAATTACTTTAACATTTAAACCTCTAGTTGCCTGCATGAGACCAGTAATGCTTATGAAACAATTGTTTGTGAATTGTGACACTATTTTTTAATTTTCAGCTGTACAATGTAGTAGTCGATACAGACGATACAAGCAAGAAACTAATCAGAAATGGGCAGTTGCAAAAGCGATACACTTTCATCCCTCTGAATAAAATATCAGGCCGAGTCATAGACCCTGGTACAATTAGGATGGCTCAGCAGTTGGTAAGTACCTTTGTTGTTGTTTACCCTCTGTAATACAGTATATTAACCCTTGCTGGTGATGTGTATAGTGTAATTAGTATCACCCCTTTCAGGTGGAATGACGTTTGGGAACTTCATGAGAGGAATGAATTCGTGAAACTTCAAACATGTGTTGTTTATTTTGATAGAAAATAAAATGGGAAAATCCTTATATATAATTCATTCTGTAAGCGAAATTTTAGATTCAAAATTGTGGGAATTTGGTAAATCGGAGGATGATGGGAGAGGTATCAAATTAAAGGTATCGATTCAAGGAACAAGGGAAAAATATAAGTTTTTTCTAAAATTAAAAACTAAGGGGTTT
>JAGFPH010011943.1:0-14485 GCA_018207615.1 Philaenus spumarius | reverse complement strand
CTGAACCAAAAAATCACTACCTGGGCTCTGTACTTATAATGCATTTGCATTATAATTTAATTGTTTTCTTTATTTTTGAAAAATTACATTGTGTTTAATTAATTCTTCTATAATATTTGAACTAGATTATAAGCCTACTTCCAAGTTCTGCAGATCCTTCTGCATGCCATCAAGTTGTTTTTTGTCTTTAGCATAATCAGATTCAGTCTGCTTCATTTCCTTCTGTTTTGCTGTCAACTGTGAACGGTTGTGCTCTAGCTGCATCATACACTGTTTGCTTTCAGTCTGTGCTTTAGACATTTCCTGTTTAACATCTGAAATAGAAGAATTGAAATTAAAAACATGTTTAGGCAAGCAGATGAGGTGAGCTGTAGTCTTTAACACTTACAAAAGCTTACCTATTTTCCAATAAAATAGTAAATTATGAACTCTTATAAAAATGTTAGTTATCTTTCTTTAGTAAAAAAATTAAATAAAAAAGTAAATGTTTGTGGTCGTGGGACCAGTCAGGAACGTAGTTCATTTTTTAAAATCTTTTAACAGCAACATACTTACATAATTTTAATCTTTCAATTGCCGTTTATTATTAGTTTGTTTTGTATACAAATATTTACTGTTTCCATAAGTTTAATGTTATTATAATTAGGGATGGGTCGGTTCCATTTTTTTTCGGTTCTCAATTCCCGGTTCTAGAGTCAAATCGGTTCTCGGTTCTAGAATCAAATCGGTTCTTGGTTCTATTTATTATTCAAGGAATTTAACAAGAATTTAAGTGTAAAATATAAGATTTAATTTGAACACTGAAATGATTACGGTACCCTAAGTATGTTATTTACAGATAATTAAAAAAATTGGGTGTGCATATGACCACACAATAGAAGTGAAAACTTCTATGCAAATTTTACAGCGTGTAAAATGAATATTGATTAACTACTGGATTTTATTAACATTTTATTTCTTGGTTAATAAATAAATAAAATAATTACAATTATTTTCAAATTTTTAGTTCGGTTTGCTTTTAAAGCGTATTATTTACATTCTTATTTTTTAGTCTGGGGACCATGATCAGTGCTCACTTATTACATCCAACAAAATTAATGAGCTCCCGAAGTTTTTGTACATCGTCGTGAATCACCCTGTATATAAAGTTTTTAATGACACCTGAAAACGTGTTTTGGGGACCATGATCAGTGCTCACTTACTACACCCAACAAAATTAATATTGCATTGTCATCGGTCCTTGAAAAGTGTGCAAAGTTTCAAATCAATGCGACGTTTTGAAGGGGGTGAAAATCACGTCGTGTTCTGGGGACCATGATCAGTGCTCACTTACACCCAAAAAAATTAATATTGCATTGTCATCGGTCCTTTTTCTTCATATATACTATACACAAGGATATATATATATATATATATAGAAGTTTTCACTTCAATAAAAGTATTCAGCTAAGTTAAATTACGGACAAAAAGTCACTCTCAACGTCTATTATAAAATATTGCCACACTTTCGATGCCATTGATGAAAAGACTAGCCTACTCCGGTTAAGTTTCCACATATCCTCAACTAACTAAACTTAATCAAATTAATATGTTAATTCAGTAGAGCGTCGATTATCTGAAAGCAGAAATGTACTGTAAATAAATAAGTACATTACAGTACTACACGTAATAATTCCGAATTTAAAGTTTTTTTCTCGCATAATCAGCCGAGTTGTAAACTTCAGGGAGTTTGTGCGCTCAACAGAACAGCGTTCGCTGTTGAGTCAACCGAGCGCATGGCCGACCGCTGCTGTCAGTCGTTTCGTTAGTGAGTTCACAGTGAATTTAATTACCCGAACAAATTGGTTATCAGAAGTCCCTCGGTCCCAATTTGTTTCTAAAAATCGGCGCTCTTCTGTATTAACTAATTGCAGTAACTAAAACAAAATGAATAAAACTCTGAACTAAAACTGAATACTGTACGTATTTACACACAGCGTTATTAACTTGATATAACTTTGTTCTAACAAGTTGTTCAGACTTAGGCGGGACTAAACTGACGCCGTCGAATTAAATTTTCGATGATTGAAGTTCCGATTATTTCTGAGCTCATCCGAATTGAACGTTCAGAAACAAAACATATAATATTCCGAGCGTTAACGCAATCCTAGTCAATCGTAAAAAAATATTATGCCTAATCGGATTCCGAATAATTTTATTTGACACTTTTTCTTGCGTAATTATTTTAATAATGTTTTTTTTTTTACTTTTATGAATAATAAAGGGATTATTGATTGTTATAATCACTGACAGTAAAAAAATAATAATTTAGGCATAAATATTAATTTACAAAGGATACATTATCTGATGAAATAAGTGCATCAAACCGGCATTCACGTCCACTATCGCCACACGATCGAGCTAAATTGCAACGTATGTCGCGTTCAGATAAACTAACGCGAAGAGTTTTGTTTTATAATAACCGAAAATGTGTGAATATTCTTTTTTTCTCTTTTGTTTTGTACCACTATAAAGGGGTCGTTTCAATTGCCGAATTCACATCAATATTCGACATCAATCGGGTCCGGTTCTAGAACCGACTTTTTAGCTCATCGGTTCTCGGTTCCGATTTCGCGAAGAACCGGCGGAACCGAGACCCGGTATCGGGAACCGACCCATCCCTAATTATAATGAAGGTGTCAAATTAATTATAGCATCAAAGCAAGATGGTTAACACAATTAAATGTCCATTCATTGTAAATACATTCAATAAACATAAAATGTTGGTTCATCAGTCTAGGCCTAACCTAAAATTATTGTGTGCATGTTTAATTTATTTCACCTGTCTTAACGGCAACATTCATACAATAATTTTAGGTTAGGCCTAGACTTAAAATTACTTTCTAGGCATAACCTAAAATTTCAGCGCTGAGATATCTGAAATACGCTGGACGGAATCGTACTTAAATTGATGAACCAAAACACATGTTTCTTGAATGTACTTACATGCATTTCCATAGCAACTAATTTGATAAGTATATATTTCTGGGTTGATGTATAAGTAAACACTCACTCATCAGCTGATCTTGCAGCGTAGTCTCCTGTCCGTCTTCGGCTGTCATCAAACCCGAACTCGCTGCTTGGAACTTGTGCTGAGCAGCTTCTAACGCTTTCCTGTCCTCTTCTTCTGCTTGTTTTAACTGTGCAAACACGTCGTCCACTTTACCTAGTTCTTTCTCTCTTTCTTTCAGTGCTGCTTCATCCTAAACCCACAGTAAATATTGAGCGTACTTGGAACTAATTAAATATAAACAATGTTAAGGAACAAACAAAACTCTAAACCATCTTGAACCTAGAAATTCACAATAAAACATAAACTGCTATATACTTAGACTTAAGTAAATGGTATTAGTTATAATAATTTGTTTTTTAAACTAAATTCATACAGACCATTAAAGCAGAATGTATTTTAGTAATAAATTAATCATAGAGGTTTTATAGGTAAATAAATTCAAACAAAATGATTAAAAGAACTTAATATAGGCCTTGTTATCATTTATTTGACAACTACATTTCAGAGAATAACATCATTTTAAAGTAGGTCTATATTAAGTTTAATTGAATTTGTTTTATTTACCGTATACTTTCTCGATAAGTTTTTTGAATTTCGCTAGTATCAAATTAATTGATATACTAGGTGTGATAGAACGATGAAGTACTTGGCCTAGACTCGCCGATTAGGCCTACATCGGTTAAAAACTTCACCACTTTCTTCCGTCTTTTTTTTTTTCACCGCGGACCCTTCGTTAAATAAAAATTGTATTGTATCTCCGTTGGCGGAACATTTATACTTAACTGCAGCACTTTGAGGCTTGCTCAAATAACGAGTTTTGAGGTTTTTTTAAAATGATTTTTCTGAGTAAACTGCAAACAACACGCTCACCAGAAGCAGCCATGTACTCAAGCCACCCATCGTTTTCTTAAAAATGTTAAGTTTTAACTTCCACCCCACCCATAAAAACATTTTTGGGGCACTGGAATTTGAAAAAAAAAATTTCCTTAGATTCTTTAGTTGACATGTGGGAGTTCAATAGAAGGCTCGGCAGGAGTGAAAAAATATTTCTGAGTTGACCGCAGCTCTCCAAGTGGCAGAGCTGTATACAACTAGCATTGAGTTTATAACGTTTCATTCTTCCGCTAGCAAATATAACGCAGCTTCATAAAGGCGAAAACCAGAGGGCTACAGATGTAACCCTGACTGTAACCGTACTGAAATGTGCATGCGAGACAGTGTATATGAGTATGTGTTTTTAAACACAGCTTTCTCTCACACATTCAAAATTAACGACTATATTAGTTTTCTAGTATTCCTCTGCAAGCAACAAGTTGATGTAATAACCACCAGAGTGCAGGCTAAATCCTTAATAAAGCAGATTTTTTCGTCATAAATTATCAAAATTTATTGAAATTACTTTTATTTGAAAGTAATTAAACTTCAAATATGGCAAGATTTTACATTTTTGATGTTTGCACTATTGAATAACAAAAAAATCATAACCTTTGATTTTAAATTAAGTAAAAAAACAAATTTAGTTAAAAACAAATTTAAAAAACTAAGTGATATCCACATTCGGACTGTCCTAACCTTTAAAATTACATATTCAGAATAACTTTCCGATCATTATTACTCCAGTAATCTTGTTTACGCGTTTAACATTGCTCTTATGGGAGTTCAAATTCAAGATGGTGGCCGGGTCAACCAACGATTTCATCTGCTCGCTTTATGTACAACAAGAGCAATCTGTTACACCCAATATAAATTATCATGCAGTAAACTTTTCCTAGTAAATAGTGCTTAAACTTACATCTCGCAAATTCTTCTCGAGTAGCTTTTTCTTTTTCTCTTCGGAGGAAATGTTCTCTTTGCAGCACTTTAGTTCGGTCGCTTGTTTCACTTCTGCTTTTTCCAACTCTGAAAGGACCGCTTCCAGTTTATTCAATTTCCCACCGCTTTCCTGCAACCATTTTGTATAAGTTAGCATTTTAACTGCACAACAAATCATAGTTTGGTAACCAAAATTATTTAAAACCACCAGGCATAAAATATTGAACTTTAACATTTGTTTCAAAAAGTGTCAAAGAAGCTCCAGAAATGTTAAAATCAGTGTATGCCCATAATGTGATAACTCTGTAGTGGTATGAGTTAACACATAAATGTTTACAAGTGGTACGAGCAGAAATGAGTCAGTTGAAGACAAGAAACTGTCGGGACATCCTTTCGCCTCAAAATCAGATGAAAACATGCAGAAAGTGACCAAACTGATTTGTTCAGGCGAATGAATATTCGAAAGCTTACCGAAGAACTTGAACATCTCGTACTGGTCCATGCAAAGCATTGTAACTGGTAATTTGTGAAGGAGGCGAGGGAGTGCAAAATTTGTTCAGACTTTTCAACAGAAGGAAAATTGTGTCTCAGTTTGCAAGCAATGGAAGGGTTGTCTTCATGCAGATCCGGACTTCATGGTCAAAGTTGTAACTCGAGATGAAAGCTGGGTCTACGGCTATGACCCCCAGAAAAACCAGTAACTCCCCTCGCCCTAAAAAGAATTGCCAGTCAAAGTCGATCATCAAGGTCATGCTCATTGTTTTTGCGATAGTTAGGGCATTGTGCAATCAGAGTTCCTTCCAAGAAAAACAAATGTAAACTAAAAATTTTACGAGGAGGTACTAGAACGTTTGTGAAATGATGTGCAAAGAAAAAGACCAGAAAATGGGCTTCCTTCTTCACCATGTCGTGCCACAAGTCGCTTATAATTTTGGAATTTTTGGCCGGGAAAAGTGTTCCTGTCAGTCCACATCCGCCTTGCTCACCAAACTTAGCATCATGCGACTTCTGGTTCTTCCCAAAAATAAAAAACGTGCTAAAAGGAAAACGCTTTGACAATATTCCCAACATTGAGATGTTTTAGCAGCTGAAAGCCCTTCCAGAAATGCTTCCAGTGATGGATTCAACATTGGAACAAGTGCATCGCTAGCCAAGGACAATACTTTGAAGGAAATTAACTCAAATTCTATGTAACCTTATTACTTTGTTATTCAGCGTATTTTTTTACCACACTTCGTATACATACAATTGACATTAAAACAAAAATATTTATAAACTTCATTATACTCATTCTTCGTAAAACTGCACTCACAGCATCCCGTTTCTTCCGCAATTTGTCCACTTCACCGTCTATATGTTTAATCTCTTCATTGCCCTCGACGATTCTTTGTTTTTTATCTTTTATTTCCTGACACATTGTTTGATAACTCTCCAGCGATTTTTCGGAAGAACTCTGAAACATAACACATAAACCATAATGTATTGTGTAGGGGTGTGCCAGATTGTCTTTTTGAATTCGAGACGAGAGTGGGGTGTTCTTTAAAACAAATTATCGAGAAAAAGACAAGAGCTGGTGTTTAGGAACGAGCGAGAAAAAAGATTTTATTAAATACAATTTATTGAGATCGAGAAAAAATGAAAATAGCGTTTTTGGAACAAGAATAAACCAAAATTTTAACCTCAAGTTGAGAGTGAGAAATATCAAATAACTTTTGTCATTGAAATTAATATAAAGTATATGGGGATAATGTAATTATTAATAAGTTAACAGTCTTTCGATTTGCTTTTGCTACTAAGTTTATGAACGATATTAATATATCTCATAGATATGAACTTCAACAGTTGACTATTGATTAATAACCCTTTACACAACATATTCATTTTTATATAATCCTTATATACTATTTCTCAAGGGTGTTTTTTGTCGCTAAGCGATATCCCTTAATTCTTCTTCAAACATAATTTTAAAGCTTATGTTCCCTGCTATTGACAAAAAATAGACAAATAGCTTAAAATTCATCTTTTTGTTACAAAAAATTGATTAAAAAAAATTTTATATTATTCTATGGTTCCTAGTGAAAAGCACCATCTATTAACAATCTGTTTAACTATCATGGCAGCTTTTAGATGGATTGTTTACCTTCTAAGATTCTATATGGAAACTGTTAATTTTAAATCTACATAAATAAATAAAAGTAATTAACTGAATTAAATCAATGTGTTAAATCTCAGGTAACTGTACCCTAGCTTAACTTAGGGCCAGCTAGTTATATTTATTTTTAGTTAAGTAATTAACCCTTTCCCCGGTATTCCGTAGTAACTCGCAGTGATTTATTTTTTCACTCCACGGTTTTCCGTAGTAAAACTTTAAATGTGTATAACTTTGCCATCTGTTGGAATGTTTTAAAACTAACTTCAGAAACGTGTTCAGAGAACATTTTACAGTACAGTTGTATATAATCTGTTATTTCTTCCAGCTGTTTAGGGTTTTAGATCTGTGTTTATAATCATCTGCAGCACAACTTTTGTAAACCAAGAGTCACGTAAAACATGGCTAAACTGAATTTAAAATACATTATAAATTTTTTGATTTATTAAATGTAGTTTTTTAGTAATTGAACACAAATAAAACAGACAGTTTATGGCCTAAAAAATATAAAGTGTCTCTTAACATTTTTGAAAAAGTTATAACTGTGAGTGAACTTATTTTTCAATTTGTTTTTTATTTGGACTTAAAAAAATCAGTGCTACATTAGGTAAGTAAATATACAAATTTTGTATATACCAATATAATATTAAGATATGTTAAAAATTTCATGTATATTGAATAAGTAGTTAATTAGTTATCGCAGTTTGAACAATAACTGAATATAAGTGACAAATTTGGCCATTTAAGAGGTCTGGTCGGAGGCACTTGGTGTCAATTATGAATACCGGGGAAAGGGTTAGGTCCCATTACTTATTTTACTAAAAACCCAAGGTTATATAAAACTCAATCTCTACTATGCTAAGTTACTTCTCGTCAGTGTCAAGTAATTTAAATTACATTTAAAGCTAAAACAATTTAAGACGTGTATTATGTGAAGAAATTGGCCCGTCATTCAAGCGCAACAGATCAACTAACACACATTTTATTTAGATACGCACAAGGCTGTATAAAAAGGCTTTTATATTTTCTGCTTTTTTGTCAATAGCTCGGTTGTCCAATCAGCAACAGAAACAATAAATGGACAGTTTTGATTTTATTACAAACTTGCAAATTTTCTGTAGTAAAATTTAAAGAAAAAATCTATAAAAAGAAAGTATACAGTAGGGGGATTCATGCAACCTGTGCTAAATGCTTAATGTGTTATCATTTAAATTGCTATTTGAATTTTGAGTGAAGTGCTAATTTGCTAAAGTGTTATTTGCTAAAGTAAGGTTATAATTAACTTTAGGCTATTTTTTTATTATTCTTGCATTTCAGTTGCCGTAGGTTAGCTGAGGGTCGAAAAGTAAATTTGCGCCGAAACTGTAATACCCTACGCACTTCATAATTTGTGAATTATATTTTAGATAAAAGTAGGCCTAATTTTCTGCATGTTTTGGAAATTTGTGTTTTCGTGATCTAGGCTAAATGGCTAAAGTTTAGAATACGCCTTCTTACCATATTCTTTAGTTTTTAAAAGAGATTTTTCCCTACTTAATAAATAATGTATATATTACATTTATAACAAGATTAAGGCCTCTTTTTGGTTCCTTTTCTGAACACGATGTATGTCAAACGATGCATTCTCGGAAATTAAAGATAGGAGAAAATGTTTATTTTCCTTGCTCCATCGTTTCCCCAATTTCTTCGGAATTCTTTTCATGGATTCGAAATTATTATTATTTTCCATCGCAAAGAAACAGGTAAAACACAATTATAACAAACAACCTGTTGTTGATTCAAGATGAAAACCTCAAATTACCTTCCCTAAGAGTTTTACGACATTAACACTGGTTTAGCAGACCCCAGACCATGCTTAAGTCGAGTGTGCTATCGACTCTAAATAGTACACTTCTGTCAAACGTGTTTCTCGATTTTAACACCCTTAATACGTTTAACATACTTAGCACAGGTTGCATGAATCTCCCTAGTATCATTATTTTTCCAACGCTTTCACTACATGCAACCATAGACTACAAATACCTCCATCTGCACAAATTTCCAAGCGATGTAGATCTTGGTAAGATGTTCCAACTCTCTTTGTATTTTTTGCAGTTGAAGGTATTGCTCCCTTTCCTCTTTTAACTTTGCTAGTTTTGGTCCAATTTCTTCGCTCAATATCTAAAATCAAATTTATTTAATTTAATTTTCATTAGTCTTGTAGACAGTACAAATTATACCACACAAGGCATGTCATTTTGTGTTCAACTATAATTTGAAATAACACAAGACTTTGTAAACTCTATTTTAAAACAAACAATAACACAACAATGAATACTTTAATTATAAGTCAAGAGAGAAAAACACTGTTAAAAATATCAATATAATTTGCAAATAAATATCTTTAGAAATCCTTCATTAATACAGTTACATATTAACATATTTTTTAAATTAAATCACCAAACCCAGAAAATGTAAAAGGAGAACAAATTCTTTGCGGACTCAAAGTCATGCCCCCTAATTATACAGTACTACTCTTCTCTAGTGCCTAAGTAAGTGCGGGGACATCTGCTAGTGTCTGTTCTATACAGCGTTGATCGGCTTGGAGGAAAACGAGGAGGAGGTGCACGCTCAAACCTCAAACTGAACTCATATTGCACGTAGACGCGGAAAATGCTCTTGACCTCGCTCTAGTGTAGGTTTACTTCATCCGGGGTTATTTTCTTCCGTTACGTTACGATTTCTTCTAAAAATGGAAGGGAAGGGATAGGTTGTTCGAATTGTCGTTTTGTCATCCCGCAGTCTGTCCATTAGTACCGCATTATCTTATGAAAAGTATAACGTGAAACGTTATAAAATAAAAAAAAGGATGATTATAACTGTTAAAAAAAATGTGGTCGTCAAAAAATTTGAAATAAAAAAAATAAACAAATGTTCAAACTGATAAAAAACTATATATGTGGATTATTACTCACCTACACTTTATTATTGAGGGCGGCAGTAGCCGCCAGATGTAAGTATGGCCGCTACCCCTGCCCTTATATACATTGAATTTTGAGGCCTGTCTTTTTTATTTAAAAATTTTCTCATAAATACTCATGAAAACCTGTAAAAATATTTAATATATTGATTAAGTTATTATTATCAATCATAATATTTGACTTCGTGTGCTGTTTTTATCAATTATTCATTAAAAACAATATTTTTCTTCAGTTTACTCCAAAATAAATGTGTTTTTCCATCGGGCGACCGGAAAAATTCAGGCGACCCGTCAGCTGACTGATTGTAGATTAGCAAAATTATTTACTGGCAAGGTATTTTATCTGTGCGCTAGCTTTAGTGTGATATCTGTTGTGGCTTCTGCTGTTTTTATTGTGATTTGATCAGCTGTGATAGTGTACTAGTGTAATGAAATGAAGTGTATTACGATTACGTGCTAATTGTATCAATTGTTGGTTTAAGACCGAGTTTCTACGCTATTATTGTTATCTTGTTTCTTGAGTAGTTCAAGCCTATAATTATCATCCAGAAGTTACTGAAGAATTGAGTTTAATATAACCAAAGAATATTTTATAACCATTAACAGTATTTTCTTTTTCTTTCTAGATGCATCAAAATATTTACTATATCAGAACAATTATTGGTTATGCTTTTACCAATTTATATGCTAGGCCTACAATGACCTAAAATAATAGGGGATTAATAATATCCCACAGGTGGTATAACTGTAGTTAAATTTATCATTTACATTTTCAATTACGTTTTAAGTAGGCTAACTTTTTTTAAGATCTGATTGTTGGAGCCTTATGCTAAACATGCCTATAGATTAAAGTAATAAACCATACTTAAACATAGGTCTTGGCCTACATATTTTAAAGTATTAGGCGCAAGTGTACTATTCGACCCTAGGCTGATATTTTTGCAGACGACGTAGTTTTACATTCTGTTGTTAAATGTTGAATAGGCCTATTTAGGTAAACATACTGTGGCGTAAGTTTACTATTCGACCCTAGCCTAATACTTTTGCAGACAGCGACGTTGTTTTACATTCTACTGTTAAATGTTGAATACAGTACAGGTAAACACATAGGCCTAGTCAAAAATAGAATAAGATGTAAGTATGGCCGCTACCCCTGCCCTTATATACATTAAATTTTGAGGCCTGTCTTTTTTATTTAAAATTTTTCTCATAAATACTCATGAAAAAAATAACCTTCACAGAATTTACCTTGTTACCTAATCGCCCAGTATAATTGATTTGTGACATTCAACTTCTACACTATGACATAACAACAGATTACAACGGTATCGTTCGATGAACTGTAAACAAGTGACTCTAACGTTATAACGACTAACAAAATTTTACATTTTCTTGTTAATCTGAAAAGTTCTTTAGATCGGTAAGTATTTAAAATTAAAACAAAACAAAGCCACACAGAATTTACTTTACATGGGCGATTAAAGTATGCAGGTAACCTATACGGTCAAAATATGCACTTAATAAGTTTTATTTTTACCTTATTTGGTTTTTTCAGGGCAAGAAACATGTTGATTTGTTCATTTCAGTCCATTACCGATAACATGTGTATCAATTTGGAAAGATTTTGTTCTGACAAACTAATACTAGCGAAGCGGTCTCTTCTAGTATATTTTCTTCTTTGGTGCAAATTTACTATGCGACCCTAGAGGCCAACAGAAATGCAAGAATTGCCTGAAGTTCTAACTTATATAGTCGTTAGTCACAGTACGGTTACCTGCATTGAAAATGTAACAGTAGAATGTAAATCTAGGTCGTCTTCTGCAAAAATATTAGCCGAGGGTCGTATAGTAAATTTATGCCTCTTCTCTTGTATTGGGATTAGTTAAACTACGTAAGATTTTTGTGAACTGAAGGCTACAATATTAGATTAACTTAAGATACACTACCTCATGCAGGCTTTGGTAGGCTTACAAATGATTTGCGGCAGCCTGTAACGATTAAAAAAACTGCATTTTTGTGTAGGTTTGGGTGTAAATAGATACAATGATTTCCTGAATACAAAGTGTTAAATTTCAAATTGAGCACAAATTTGTTACAATAAGTTAACTTATAGGCCTACAAATAATTTATAACACAGAGGTTAGACACGGTAACTTTACATTGCTTTAAGGTGTATGGTAATGAAGTGCGATCTATGCATGACGTCACTAGTTGCCGGACACTTGTAAATGTACGGTAGTGACCACGAAAAAGTTAGGTAAGATATAGGTAGACACTGAACTCGATACCGGATGTTTTGTTTATATTGTAAGTATGTTTGTTTACACAATATATCTAAAGAATATTGAAATTTTAAAAATTGGAAAATATGCTTGTAAACCGTCTCAACTGTCTGCACTTTTTTACTTAACTGGGACCCTTACTGGGGGACCTTTTGGGGATCAAGAATATGCATTTTTTTTATTTTCTTGTTAATAAAATCTACATTACACACCCTTTCAGTTGTTGCCTTGTTTACCATGAGTTAAGACACACAAGTCCGTTCCCTACTCTCACAGCCTATCTTTGGCCTATGGCCTAAGGTTTCGTGTTTCTTTTGGCAAATGAGTTAATACACATGTGGCTTTTTGCTATGCTCTTAGTCTGGCATCGGCCTAAGGCCTCAGCTTTTTTGGACTGCTCGTTACATTATGGGCCTTGCTGCAGTGCTTAAATAAAAAGTGAGTTGACTAACTAAAAATACACTTAAATATAGTTTAGAATCCAAAGAAGCAAATTGTGCCTTTCGTGCTCGCAAGATTGAGTAAAATTATACTTTACTCCTACAAACAATTGAATCCTTATTTTGCCCAATAAAATTTTACCTCTAAAAAGAAATGAAATCTCGACAAAAAACCTTTCAAAAAGGTAAAACTTTCGTAAGTATGACCTTGCGTTTTATTCTCTTCAACTTACTCAAAAATATTCTTATATTTTCCTTTTCCGGCTCTTATTTATTTAAAAAAAATTCAACTTATTACTAAAGAAATCTCAAAATTATAACGTTAAATTCATGAAATGATATATACATATATATTTTAACTTAACGAAAGTTATTAAATGCTTTACTAATTTCGTAAGTATTTTCGCAAACAAATCTTTTGAAAGTTTTTTTTTTATAAATAAATATACATGATGTAACTTATTGATTTAAAAAAAAATAAATCTTTGAAAATATCAATATTTTTCTTCTAGTTTTATACACATTATTTATCTCTACTTTAAATTAACGAAATTTATTAAATGCTTTACTAATTTCGTAAGTATTTTGACAAACAAAACTTTTAACAGTATTTGCTTGTATAAACATTACTTTCTTTAAAATTTCAAGTTTTTCTTAAAAAAAGACGGGAAAATGATTTTTTCAATTACAATTTCATGTGAAAAATTCGCATTTAAAATTGTAATGAAAAAAATCATGTGAAAGATCAAGCTTTTATTCACTGTCCAAAATTTGACCCTTAATTAACGGTTTCATTTCAAATGATTTTTCATGTGAATTTTTTCATATAAAATATGTGATCAGAAACTACTCGCTTATACACTAGTCTTTGCTCATAGAAATTTGGTAACTTATAACACCAGTGTAAAATAGAACGTTAAACTTCAATTTTGTGCAACCAAACACAATTCTCTCTAGTCATACTTACAAAAGTTTTACCTTTTTGAAAGGTTTTTTGTCGTTCTTAATTACGTTTAATACTCCTCTCACTTTTCAACTTCAATTATAAAAATACTTATATCATTACTCAACCTCCACTACAAAAAATACTCACTGTTCAAACCACCTTAGCTTCAACTTATAAATCAACACTTTACCTTAAAAACTTCCTTTACTTTAACTCTTAAAAAACTCAATATTCCACATATTATAAAGTATATCTATGCTTTTCTACTTTTAATTGTGCATATCATGATTTTTATAAAACCTTTATTACCAATTTAATTTCTCAGGTTGTGAATCCTTGACTGCGAAAGTACACGCTAGATAGAGGTCATGGTCAATAATGAAGTCTAAGACATTGTGACGAAACAACTGTGCTTTTTACTCACTCATTTTAGCAAAATAATTATATACAAACAAATTTATCATTATCATGTGAATTAAGTAAGACAAATTTTCAAGACATAACATAAGATACAACTTATAACCATATGAAATAGGCTAAGAAGCAGTTTAAAGTTAAAGTGAAATCATACAAGAAAAAGTTAAATTTTGAATGCAGACTAAAATTATGTGAATTTATGGCCAACAAAATTTATAAAAAAGTTTAAACAGTTCGATGAATACCTAGGATTTTTGTGATATTAATGGATACCTGCGTTGCACTCGATGTTCTGCGAAGTATCGTAGGCCTAGTAACCCAGTCACATGGTCGAGAATAGACAATTCTTATTTATTCGACGATCATTTAACAAATTTTAACGCCGAAGCGTACACCACCACTAGATCACTCCAAGTTTACTTTGATCT
>JAGFPH010011942.1:21617-32369 GCA_018207615.1 Philaenus spumarius | reverse complement strand
GCAATTCAAGTTGTATGTAAATTACAGTTGGCAAAGTCATTATGTCAAGCTGAAACAACAATAGGATATCACAATAAGATGGAATTATCTCCCTTATTCCACACTTTCATTTTACTTTATCAATTCTTTAAACCCTTCTTTTGTAGCAAATTGTCTTTGGTGATTTCATTAAGTACTTCATGTCTATTTGCAATGTTATTTGAAAATATATCGATGTTTTAATTGCGTCATTAACTAAAATAATAAAATATTCCATCAATATCTTTATTATGATTTTTTTTAACACATTTTTAAGTAAAAGTACATATTCAAATTGAATGCCTAATTATAATTAATATTTTAAACTAGTTCAAACCTTTGTCAAAAACGTATGTTATAAAATTATTTAGTTTTAAAAGATAAAACCAAGGATTTCAATTTATCAAATTATTAGTTGTATTTAAGTTTATAAAAATGTAGTTTTGCTTATTTTGGAAAGATTATTAATATTAATTGAACCCGTAATATAGATAAACATATATACAGGGCAAAAATCTGGAATATATGTAATACAGTAATTCGAAAATTATTTAGCAAAACATAATGAAACTTTGCAGTTATGTATTTGTCACTAAAACCAATAATTTGACGTGTTTTACTCATAGGCGTAACCAGGACGACCATATGGAGGGGGTTACAACAACCGGGAGGGGGGGGGTTTAATGGACATTTTTTTAAAATTTATACACAAAGTAACACTTTTAGGCTTCCCCAAAGTACTTTAAAATGACATAGGTATGTAATACTTTTCCACTTCTAATAATTGTGATTTAGGACCATTTTAGAATAATTTAGAATAGCAATCATGATTCATCCCCCGCCAAATTTTTCCGTGCGCTGGCTCTAACCCCATAGGCCTGGAACACACAAGCGTTTTTTTATCGGCTGCGGATAATCATAAAATTTAAAGTATGCACGCGGTAAAATTTCCTACTCCGCGCCGTCTAAAATTCTTATTAGGATTCATTAAAATGAAGTGTCTATTTCATTAATCACGAAGTGTGAAGCAATATATTATTTCTTTTAATATTTTATTGACATGGAAAGAGAGCAACTTTCGCTTAGTTGCTATTCCATCGCCGATTGAAAATGAAGAAAAAAATATACATATTTGGGTTCATCCAATCAATAAATAAAAGAAGAAAAGATTTTGGAGCATTCTACACTGTGTTTCCTGATGTGAGGGACTAGAAGAAACATTTTTCAGTTATTTAAGAAAGTCGGTTTCTACACGCCACTGAAGGATATATTCTACGAAAAAATACTAAAATAAGGAAAATTGGCCTGCATTTGGTCACGTTCGCCACTGTTTCGACGAAAACTGTGGAAATCCGTCGATTGTAGTGGCAAATAAACGGTAAATAATTAAACCCATCGTTTATTTTTCCGAAAAATATGTGTATGCTCTAACATTCTATTTGTTATTGATATGACGGCGACGGCAAATAATCTGTGGCGGACGAAACTCGGTGTGCTGCCTCTAGATATTATACTTTAATACAGTACACTGCATCTATATAAAATAAAGTGCCAGTGCCCAATTTGACCAAAGGTAATGTTAGCAATATTACTTTGATAATGTATTGTAGCTTGACATTTGCATAGGTGTTGAAAACAAATTACCCTTAAGAGCATATTTTAATGTAAACAAAGTGCGAAATATTTTTTACAATGGGGTGGGGGGGTTATAACTTCTCCTGGTTACGCCTACGATTTTACTTGTTTTTGGCTTGACCGGAAGGAGGTCCATTTAGGAAGTCTTCAAATTTTGAAGTGTAAACTTCATGGGCTCACCTCGGCGCACTAAATATATTTGAGTTGGGAATATAAGTGTAACAGATTGTCCTACGTCATAAGCTTAACCCGCTAATGTTAACACAATGTATAGTTTAATCGGTAATACCATTGAAATGGACACTGTGCTTCCTCATTTCATAAGTTGTGTTAGTAAAACTTTACACTTCTCCTGTTTGGTCTAAAGCACACAATTTACATATGTTTTTTTTAAATCTAAGCCTACGTCATGTGAAAGGTCTTTGTGAGTAGATTGCCAAAGGGCTGACCCCCAAAAAAAACGATCTAATCTGAAATTACAGCACCTCAAAGATTGTAATATTACTCAACTAATTTTTCTTAACGATAAGGGTTTTTTTCAATATCCCTGCTTGAAAAAAGCACTGATCTAAGCTATCAGGGAATTAAAAAAAAAACTATTATACAAATTACCCATAGTAAATAATAACAATCAAGATTTTATGTATACTGTAGGTGTAAAATAATATTTGTATTCTAAAACAAAGAAGCTTAGCCTACTTAACAAATAATACCACCTGTACTAAAAGGGCGAAAACATATTTCCAGTAAAACCCATACTACAGCGAATGTTCAAAGTGTACGCCGAGTGTTTCTTGAACAGCTAAAAGATGGGTGTAGATCATATTTGTAGCATTTGTTTTCATTTCGTTAAGAATTTCCAAAATTTGTTGTTCAATCTTAGTTTTTATGTCAGGCAGATCGCTAGGCCTATAAGTATAAACTTTTATCTTTAAATATCTAAAAAGAAAAACATCTAATGTGTTCAGATCCGGTGATCTTGGTTGTCCCTTTCTACCAATCCATATATTTGGAAAAGTCACATTTCAATAATGTCACACATATTATTACAGTTGTGATGGTACCGTAGTGATTTCACAAATTTGTGTAATTTATTAAGAATATTGAAATAATGTATTACATGAATTTTAGTTCCACGTGAATATTTCGTCGTTTAAAATAACTGCAAGCAGGGATGGTGAAATTAACCTCCGTATCATTAAGAAACATCAATTGCCTATTATTACAATCTTTCAGGTGGTGAAATTTCTGACTGGTCCATTCTTTTGCGGTAGGGTTTGCACTGATGTGTTTTACTAGGCAAATACCTTTAAAATGAGATATAACTAGGCCTAACATTTCTAAGCAATGGATTTTTCTTATTTATTAATTAAAACTACAAGAATTCAAAACATATTTTGGTTTTAGACTAATTTTTAATGATGTAGACAATTACCAAGGAATTATGTTTTTAGTTTGCTTTTTCGATAACTCGGTCAGAATTTAACATAACACAAACGTCAAGAAAAAAAAAACATTTTGTTTATTATTACAAACATAAAATATTTGGTCTCTTGTAGGTAAATGTTTTGTAAAGTTGCAGGTATCCAAGATATTAGGGATTAAAAAATGTATAACGGCCGCTATTTTGAAAATTATAAAAATTAATTCTTCTTGTTTGGTACATTTGTAAATCGTAATATAAAAAATGCTTATCTAAGTTTGAACTCAATATCGTATCTATTTCTGTAGATACAGTGAGTTTTATTTAGAAAAAAAGGCTGATTGCGACTAAACTAAGCAGAATTCGAAAAAGTTACTGAATATTTTAAATTTATTTCAATGTATGTATAAAACGATCCTGAATATATCCCAATAAGGTTTTTGTGACCTCCTGTATATGTGTGTGTTAAAAGTCTTTACGTTACTATTAACACATTTATATAACGTGTCAAACAAATACCAAGTTGTGTATCATATTTTGCAAATGTTTATTTATATCATGAACGAAATAATTGCTAGCATATCCTTTTTTACGAACTACAGTAATAATACAAAATGTCCCTTTTTGACAACACAAAAATATCCTAATACTTTTTACGTTAATGCCGGAAGTACCTTTAACAATGTCGGAATTAACCGTACAGAAACTTGACATTTCTGGAACGCTTCCAATTTTCTGAAGGACGAAAACTCCTTTATTTTTTTATGATAGGGTTGGAAGGGGATTTAACTGCAACATCGAATCAATTCGCCGCAATCACTTCTCCCCAACCTACAGATACTTAAAAACTGCACTACCATCGAATCTTCAACGAGTTATTGGCTGCAAATATTTATTTTAATGTTCTTAAAGTAAAATTATTTTTCCTGTAAAATAAAAACTATCGTGCCATGTTTGCGAAATGACAATGACACACATAATATGTATTGTTTGACGCAAAATAGTTTATTGTTATTCTCTCTATTCTATTACTTATCATGGGCTCTTTCTACCTACCATCTGATTTGAAAAACAGTTCTTTACTTTTAATTTATTATCAAGTCAACTTTTTTCTGGTGTATTACAAATTTATTAACAATGTGCAGCCATTTCATCTACAGGGATGGATCAAAAAGTATTAGGACTGAATTTCTGTATCGTGAACGGAGCGGTAGAGGACGGTCGGACCACCTGGGCCTGGTAGTAGGGAGCCTTCCGAAGAGATCTATATTTATACAGTCGCCTGTGAGCAAGCAGAGTGTTCGATTTCCGTGGACCACTGTTGAGAAGTGTCGTAGCGATCCAAGATGGAGAGAAATCTCGAACAGCGCTACGCCATTAAATTCTGCTTCAAACTCGGGAAAACCACGACGGAGACTATCGGAATGTATAAGGACCCCTACAGGGATGCAGTCATGAGCCGCTCAATAGTGGCAAACCAACGACTCCCCGCGTCCTAAGAAAGCCAGAATGAGCAAGTCAAGGGTCAAATCCATGCTCATGAGCTTTTTTGACCGTCGTGGAGTGGGTTCACAGGGAATTTGTACCCCTTGAACCAACTGTGAATGGCTGATTTTACGTGCACATACTTGACAGGTTGCGCAAACTCGTCCTCCGCGTGTGGCCAGACATCGCTGATTCGTGGAAGCTTCACCACCCGTGCCACACCGCGCTGATTGTGAGGGAATTTCTGGCCAAGCACAAGGTTGCCACGTTGCGTATCAAAACAAAGCTAGGCCTATTTCTCCCCAAATCTTCCCTTTGCTCTTGCTTCTACAGATCTGCTTCTTCTAATTCAAGATCCACATCTCATTTTTCTTCTTTGTGCTATTTCATTAGCTTTTTAATAATTCATGATTATGTGTTGTTGTTTTTTCTTCTTTGAGTTATTATTACTTCGGCTCGCATTAAAATGCCAAAGGATTCAAATCTTGCGAAAATTAAAAAAAAATTATATTGCTTTATCATGTTTAGAGACCTCGAAAACTTCGAGAAAAGTCATAAAAAGTAAGGTTAAAATTGTGTGTCCGTGTGTCTGTATGTGTGTGTGTCTGTGGACACAATATGTGCACTCACAGACGTCGTAGAAAACTTCTGGTGGTGCCATAATCTTCGTAATTTATTGCGGAGAGTTCAAAAGCTTTTTAAGTTTTATTTTTTAGATATTTTATCATTATTATTAATGCTACGTAGGTAATTATTTGATCAATTTCAAAGTTATGTTTTAACTACAGCCCAATTTATGCAAAAAGCCTAAATTTTGTAAAAACGCTTCCATAGTTAAATACCAAAGATTATTAAAACTATTACGGTATTGCCAACGATCCTCAGGGAGGACATGTTTATTTTTCAATTTACATGTTCAGGACATGTTTATGTTTAACACAACGCAAGCAACTCTTTTATCATTTTTATCTATACTAATATTATAAAGAGGTAACATTTGTTTGTTTGTTTGTTAGTATTTAGGCCTAAGGGGTAATCTCTGGAACTACTGAACCGATTGAAAAAATAGTTTTACTAATAAAAAGCAACATTTTCCCCGAGTAACATATTATTATTATTATTATTATACACACAAAAAGTGTAATGGAAGAATTTTCATAGTGTTGAATAACGGCAAAGTATGTTGATATTGAGTGTGATTGGTGATAGTGCGAATAGACTTTTTTTTGAAGAGATATTAATGGTTTCAAAGTAGCTGAATATGTTCCACCCCAGCAAGCTAACCCATATCCCAGTATACTATGAACCAATGAATAGTAAACTGACTTTAAAATTTCGAACGGACACTGTTTGTTAAGAAGGTAGAAAATTCTTATAGTTTTATTTAATTTAGTTTTAAGGTTTTGAATATGCGATTTCCAGATTAATCCAGAGTCGATCATTATACCTAAGTATTTTATCGACTCAACCTGCTCAATATTAGCACATGCTCTGACACATGACATATTACTACACGCACAATCTATACATTTATACCTAATAAGAAAGTATTGTTTAATCCCTTTGTTGAGAGAAAAATTTATAAATTTTGTTTTCTCTATGCTCAAAATCATAAAATGTATTCAAAACCAGCATCTTATTGCACACAAATCCCATTCGACAGCCAAACGAATCCCAAGAATCGAGCACATAACAAAGGGCAGTATCATCTGCAAATTAATTTAATTTTCCTTAAAAATTTCCTTTACAGAGACTGTTTATATATATCAAGAAAAGTGTAGCTCCTAATACGGAACCCTGTGGGACACCATACTTAATCACTCTAGTAGAACTCACACATTCTCCAACTAGCACAGCCCTTCCACTCAGATAACTTTTAAACCATTCATGTACTATTCCTCTTATTCCACAGTCAAACATCTTATTCAGCAAAATTGCATGATCAACCATATCAAAAGCCTTCACTATATCTAGAAACACCCCACTCACTCGTTTCCCACTATTTTTTATACCATCATACACACCAGAAGTAAATTTAAGAAGCGCATCTTCTGTAGTCAGGCCAGTTCGAAAACCAAATTGGTTTTCACTAAAAAATTGACATTTATCCAGAAATTCTAACAGCCTAACTTTCATGGATTTCTCTAATATCTTTGCAAAAACCGGCAAGAGCGAAATAGGTCTGAAGTTGGCAATCTCCGTCCTATCTCCCTTTTTATAAATTGGCACTACCAGAGCTAATTTCAGTTTTTTAGGAACTATACCAGTAGTAAAAGACAAGTTTATTATAAAAGAGGGAGCTTCACAAATATTCTGTCCAATTTTCTTCACCAACTCCGAGCTAATACCGTCCACTCCTGGAGCCTTACCTAGTTTTAGATTATTAATACATTTTAAAATTTCAAGGGACGTTACAGGTTTAAGAAAAATTGAGGAAGTTACCGAATTTTGCTTAAATATATCAGTAAATTCAGATTTTTGGCAAACAGTTGGTGCTTGGGATTTACGGAGCGTATCAACCGAGCACAAAAAATAACTGTTAAACATATTCGCAAACTCTAATTGATCCATAACAAAACCACCATCACTGCTTTTTTAAATTCATTGTATAACCTCAAAGCAAATCTTACAACGTATTGTACGCTACTGACATTAGTGCTTTAACTCGTACTTAAGAAAAATCAGCTTCTCAAGACTTATATTGATTGAAGTTGTAAACATAACCCCAAAGTATAATCTACGCTAAGTTTTGTTTAAGTATTACAGATGATGGGTGAAATCAGCTGTTATATTTTATTGTTACTCACGTACGTATGCATGTACGTAAGGACCTACATTCGCTATTATAGGAGTTGATAAGAATAACGTTCTAAATAACATATAGGTTTGTTAAATTATTTATCTTATAATACGGACGTGCACTCTATTTTACAGGAAATGATATCTTAAACTGTTTATCCTGAAAACCTACAAGGCACACACATTGCAGTTTTTCTTAAAAAAACTCGTTCAATTTCTGCCCAGTTCTATTTTGAAAAAAAAGCCTAACGAAAATTTAACTTTGAATCCAGACAGACGATGCTTACCAAATCCGAAAAACCCTCAAAATGATATAAGTAGTTCTTATTTATTTTAAGTACAAAAGTTTTCTCTTCATACTATTTATAGATTAAATTTGTTCTCAAGTTTTTTATTAGACGTTTGTAATTTAAGTTTTATTTTGTCAGAGCAAATTAATATATTTGATTAATTATCCACACAGGATGTATCGATTAACAATATACCGTCTCAAAGTTAATATCGGTATGTTACCAGCATAGTTTAATTAAACATTAATTTATAGTGTGGTTAGTCGTGCGTAAGGGTTAGGTAAGGGTTAAGCTATGTAATGACCGGATCATAGTTTACTGCATTGGTTTAAACAGCTGTTAAACTTTTGCAGTACTCGTTCATAATTTGTATTAATTATTAATTAACTAGGGAGAACCCTGCGTCCTCCGCATGCTAACCCAGTTGGAACCTTTAACACACATAATTATGTTATGTTTTCTTTGTAATAAAGGTGTAGGATTATTAATAACCCCAAAGCTAAGATGGTAAATAATGTTTAATTTCCGAATCAAATTAGTTTGGATATTTTATAACAGCAGTTATAATAAAGAAAAGAACCAGCAAGGTTCTCAAGTCTACACTTATATAAAAACCTAACCTAAAAGTTAGAAGTACAAATAATTGCTTCAAAGTTTGAAATCTGATGTTAATCGAAATATTAGAGCAAACAACTGATTACTGTACCGATATTTATGTATTATTAAGTATGGCACTCCCATTGCCGTAAAATATGTAGTACTATCTAGTAGGTATAGTTTGTGTTTTTTTTTTTACGTCTTGGAATGGCGTTGTTTTTTCAAAAAGTACATAAAAACTCGCGTGTATCAAAATTAAACTTCGTGTCAAAATTTCGGAGATTTGAGATTTAGAACAAACGAACATTTAAGTGTTTATTTATATAGATTAATATGTCACCTGGCATATCACACAGAACATGTCTCATCAAAACCATATAACTAGTTTACTGGGTCTTTACTATACGGAGTGTTCATAAAGTCCCTTTAACCATAATAATATATCAAAAACTTTGTCCTGTTGTGCAGCACAAGAGATATACAAAGTTTTGTTAACTTATTTTTAATAACAAAAATAATAAAGGGGTTAAACGAACTTTATGAACACTCTGTATATCAATCTAATGGGTATGGCCATAGTTTAGTGTTGACAATAATAAATACTAGGGGAGACCCCTGTGTGCTCCGCACGCCAACCCCCAATGGAACCTTCTAAAAACATATGTTATGTTTTATTTATAATAATAACCTCAAAACTAAGATGGTAAACAATGTTAAATGTTCAAATTAAATTATTTCTTATATTTTATAACAGCAGTTATAATAATGGTTAAAAGAACCAGCAAGGCTCAGGTCTACACTTTAAAACCCTAACATAAAAGCTAGAAATACAAAAATAATTGCTTCAAATTTTGAAATCATCTGTTAATGGAAATATTGGAGCAAACAGCTATATTAACTTATCTGTTATTTTATTCAATTGGTTGGTATGGTAATAATTGTAAATACATGTGTTATTTTATCATTCTAGGCCTAACCTTAGAACTTTTTCTGACTAAATTTATAAATATTGAAATAAAAAAAGGTTTTTATCGAAATGAATTATAGATTATGTTACTCAGGGATAGTGTAGCTTTTTATTAGTAAAACTATTTTTTCAATCGGTTCAGTAGTGCCAGAGATTACCCCCCCCCCCCCCCCTACACACAAACAAACAAAAAAAACAAACTTTACCTCTTTATAATATTAGTATAGATACAGTAAACCTTTTGTTTGCTTTTACCTAATCTAATAAAACTGAAAGTTGGGAAAATTTGTAAAAAACCTGATTCTAAATGGGTTGCAAATAAACGTGTTTTTTTTTCATTGTAGGCCTAACCTAAAATTATGTTCCATTTTTGGTCCAACTTAGGTGTTATATATATATTATGTAACAACCAATGTTTGAATTGAATTAAAATATAGTAAGCATTTTTAGTTGATTTTGGTTTTTGTTTGCTATAAGTTAGTCAATCTAACCCAAAAAAATCTGTTGGTTTTGAAAAATCTTATGTATTAAAAAAAATCTGTTTTTTATTTTCCGAGTCCGTATAGTTATATTGAAAACTAAACAAACAATCTGAATGAAACTAAAAGCCATTAAAAGATCACATTTTTATATTTATTTTGATATATAATTGTATATTTAAATACTAAACAATATCTTGTACTAATGAGGCCTATAAATTTAAAATTAAAAACTCTATTTGAAACATTTTGTTACATCCTAAATTAACGCCGAAGCTAACAAAGTGATCATGCATAACCATAAACAAACATGAGTTTAAACATAATTATATTGAAAACTAAACAAACAATCTGAATTAAACTAAAAGCCATTAAAAGATCACATTTTTATCATTATTTTGATATATAATTGAACATTTAAATACTAAACAGTATCTTATACTAATTAGGCCTATAAATTCCCAGTTTTCATTCTAGTTTCCACTTTGCGTTGTTTACGCTTCCATTTAGTATATTTGGTGTTCCTACCAAGACCCATAGTAAATACAACTGGTTTTGAGAACACACAAATAATACAATAACTGAAAATTAATAATAAAGCAAATAATAATAATCACCTCATCTACAAATTCATAGTTTCATGATTTAAATTCAGCAGATACATAATAAAAGTCTTTGAAAGCCTAAACAAAATGAAATTGGACTTACAAAATAAATACCTTTTCACTATCAAATCTAAATCAAAAATAATGGTACATATGAGTCTCTTAGTTTCAAATCGTCCTTTATCCATTTTTTTTCGAAATTGAGTTACTGGTTGCATGACATTCTTGATAATATTTACTACCAGATTCAATCAATAGTTTGTTTCAAAACGTCCTTTAAATAATTTTAAATACATATAAAAGACTAGGGGAGACCCCTGCGTGCTCCGCACGCCAACCCCCAACGGAACTTTCTAAAAACATATGTTATGTTTTATTTATAATAAAGGTGAAATATTAATAATTAACTAAAAACTAAGATGGTAAATAATGTTAAATGTTCAAACCAAATTAT
>JAGFPH010011942.1:0-16617 GCA_018207615.1 Philaenus spumarius | reverse complement strand
GTTTATGTCAATGGATTAATCCGTCTAATTGTGTTTTGGTTTCCTTTAAAAAAATACACAATGACTGCGTTTGTGCAGGAAACATTTTGCCACCGTCTTACACAGTTTTCACGATGTAGAATATTTAAAACCAAGTCTCTTTGTTACAAAGATTTAGTAAAGCCGCGATTACACTATGTAGCAAAATCTGCTATATAACTTTTCCTATTGCTATATTTACAATTATATTTAGCAAAAGCTATATTTATCAGTTTTAACCAAAATGGACCCATGTTACATGTAGCAAAAAATAATGCAGCAGAGTAGTTTTATAGTAAATGTCGAGGAGGAAGGATCAGTTGCTAGCGGCAGCAATTACAGTATTACCATCAGCTCCTGAGCTACTCTTCTTTGTCTCTGAAACTGTCCAATAAGGCAACGTACTTTCTTCTCAACACAAGAAGATCGAGTTTCATGCTATGCTCGCCCACGCACCACATTTCATGTTCTGGCTTTTGTAATCCGGGGAAGTATTGTCCCACAAAGATGGCTGATCACGGAACAAATCTATTTAATGTATTATAGAATCACTATCCCAGTCTCTGTCATTTAGTAGTCCTTCCATTATACAAATTTAAGCTATTCAAACAAACACGTGCGCACAACTACTCGGACGGCTCTCTACTAACTAATAATGCTACATTTAACAGACGCTAGAAACAAAATTCGCGTATAACATTTGCTAGATGTAGCAAATGTTAATTAAAGCATAAATTGCTTTGATCTTACTAGCTCCGAATGGATAGCTTAATTTTTGCTAGACATATTAAAAACAGCTACTTGTAGCATCGAAAGTTGCTACATGTAACACTTCTCCGTTTTGCTAAATGTAGCATTTGTTATATAACTTTTGCTATGTAGCCGGTTTTGCTACATAGTGTAAACGAGGCTTTACCTCACTAATATGTTGTGAATATAAGGTTTTGATTAGTTACGAATCAGTTCGAAAAGTTTTTGAATTAAAGAAACTAAAATTTTGAAATTTTTTATTTACTATCCATTATTACCAACATGTTATCATTTTTAACGGGTATTGTAAAAGTTTTTTATGCAAGTTCATGTTTAGTGGTACATAGATCTTTCAGTGGAGGAATCAAAGCTCCCATATCCCCCATCACCTTATGAAAAGAGCTGAAATTCAAAGTTTTAAAGTTTTAAAAGAGTGTTATACCTAAGCTTTAAGTTACACATTATTTTGAAAAAGGGTTCAGCCTTAGTTAACGAACAGTTTTAAATTCGTTTACAATTTATCAGGAATCAATTATTTTTGCTGTTTTATTTTAAAGTATTGACCAGTTCTAAAAACAAAACTCGGAGTGCGGCATATTTATCTGTGCTTTATAAAGTTTTACCATTCGAAATAATCTTACACAAAAGATTTGTATGATAAAATTCATTGATAGCCCTCAATGAAGTCGCATCGTCAAAAGGTAGGTCCTTTATAAACAATAAACATACACAGAATTTAAAATATTTGCTTCACTAACTCCAAATATTTTATGATATATTTAAATTACAGAATATCTGGAATACTATCTGTCTCACTAGATGTTGGCCATTAAAAAAAAAGTGTCTTAAGTATGTGTATATATCAAACAACAGATAATATTGTATTTATAAGTTTATGTTTCTCTCTACTATAATATAAAGTTACTAGAGTATTCAATGTATGTTCGCGAGATAAAATGAAACCTGTTATTGTAATATAGTATTAAGAATAATAATAATAAATCATTGCTTTATTTACATAAAATTTTACATTAATATTTAACATTTAAAATATTTAATACTTTTAAATAGCAATGTTTCACATACTGTCCGCTGCACAAACCCATTATATCTAAACAGGTTTTACCCTGTTTTACAAAATATGGAATTGAAACAGATATAGGCCTACTGTAAAAAAAAAACTAAGCAAAAATACAATTTATTTCATAATATTTTCTAATATTATATTATGAATAGGTAAAACAAATAAGATGAAAACATAGCTTCTGTAAATGATACAAAACCATACCTAGAATTTAACCTGTTCTTTAAAAATAATAACAAAATATATTTGAGAGTGTAACTGGTAAGTTATAATGTTATTTCAATGTAATTTCGATTGTATACTATTTATAATATATTTATTTTATTTTTATGAACTTTATGTTATTGTAACCTACGTATTATTTTATACACTACCGAATAAATTTATTTATTTTTTTTAAAGCGAAAAACCTAGGTGGTTATCATCGCCTGGATAACGAGGAGCATTTGCATAATGCTCATACAATCAAACACAGCTATAAAATTAAACTTTTAATTTACACACACTACAGACAGTACACGATAAAATAACAACGATAACAACAATAATTACACAATAACAACTTGTTACAGGGGTGTAAAGGGCCCTGTTACATAACAATGAATAAAACTCTAATTAAAATAACAAGTAATAAATCTAAGCATGGTAATTAAATTACATAAATGTATATTTCATTTTAGTTTTTTTATTTTGTATAAGTTTTAGAAGTGATTAATATTATTTCGTAATTTTTATTTTTTATAAATATAGTAATTGATTACTATTTTTGTGTACCTAAGCCTAACTGCAAGAACAAGATTTTCGAGGTGAAGTAGCTATAACAGAAAGTATAAACTTTGCCTAAAGAAATAGACATTATTTCTTTATACCAATACAGCAGTTTTGGTCATTACAAAAACAAACAAAAATGGGCAATTGTCAAATTAGAATTACATGATCCATTAATTTAAGAAATGATTTAGTATGAAAGAACTCAGTGAATTATTGACATATAATTTGATTTCCCAGATGATTTTAAAGCTACTATCAATTTTAGCCATATTAACTACAATAATAAGTTTTTTAATTGAAAAATAAACATAATATTTCACGCCTTCCTCTTTCTGTATACTACTGATAGCGACCAATAATATATTATAGTTTCGTTTACTGTTTACCACTGTAGTGAAAAAATATAACAATTTAATGTTTACCTCAGTTTTATTTATATAAAATTATACAATCATAAAATTCAAAGATCGTCTTCATCTAAGTCATGAGCTAAATTTTGTATCATTTAGTTGTCACAAATTCTGGGATGTTGAGTTTTTCGAGATATGTGCATCCATGCTAAGGACTACAATGATTAACATATCAGTAAAAGTTTAATCAAAATTAGTTTTCTCGTTTTAATAATAATAAGAACATAGACTGTATGGTGAAAGACAATGCAAATTTTGTATACCTCATTTTTAAGATTATTTTATAAGTTACTAAACAACGTACTAATACAACGTATTACAAAAATCGCTAATGCAATTGACATTTTATTTTAAATTCTGTTAACTAATTTCATACATATACATTTAATAATTACTATACATTTTTACTTTCTCCACCCTATACGTAGTATATGGAGAAAGTATTGTTTTCGTAAAAATGTTCGAATTTGAATTTTCAGTTGAATTATCTGTTTTGGTGCTCCCAGAACCCCAAAAAATGGTTTAGTGCAATTATCTGTGTTGGTGCTCCCTGAACCCAAAAATATTTTTAGTGGAATTTTTTGTTTTGGTGCTCCCTGAACCCAAAAAAGTGTTTTTAGAGTGGTGTCTGTCTGTCAGTATGTATACACGACCAGAGAGGACACTATTGGTCCGATTTTTATGAAATTTGGTATGTAGGTACTACACCCTAATATCTCCAGGCGTTTTTTTTTCATTTTTTGGAATTTTTATTTTTTAAGGGTAATTTACCCCTGAAAACCCATAAAAAACGACAAAAATGCAAATTTCTCAAAAACGGCTCTAACGATTTTGATCAAATTTTCAGTATTTATAGTGCTTAAGATGCCAAACAAAATGACACCACCCGCTTTTATCAAAACTTCGGCGTTTTATAATTATGGGGAAATGTTTAAAAATAAACAAGTTTATGTTGTCAATCTAGCATCGCGGCGGCGGCCGCACGGGGTAGCACCATGGTAGCGATCACGGCAAGTAATTCAAAGGTCGCGCGATCGAATCCCGCCTAGGACAATAATTTTTTTATACGATTGACGTAGGTAGAATATTATTGTTTTGTCTTGTTCTAAAAAGTAATAAATAAAATGATTGAAAACAATATTATTTTGACTACAGTAAGTTGGGAGAAAGTTTGTGTCAGTTAATTGATACCGTTTATTTAATTATAAATAATAATAGAAGTTAATTTTAAGAAGTTATTCCAAATCTTACAGTGAAAGTAAGTTAGTCAGTCCAAGACAAATGTCCAATTTACAAAAAGTTGTACCTTCCATCCATCAAATACAAAATGGCGCCACATATTTCATCGACAACGTGATCTTGTATCGCATAACGCCGCATGTCCCTTTCTAAGAATTCGTCACACTTTGCCAACCCATTCATCTAAAAGTCAAAACATCGAAACTTGTTCATAAGTTGGCAAACTTTACAAGCACCGACAACTTCGACTTCCCTACAGAATTACAAATAGATACGTACATTCATCATCTGAAAAAAAATCTTTTCCATACGAAAGGAATATATTTTATGTCGTGAAGAAAACTTTAATATTTTGTATTGCTTTTATTTATTACAGCCGTATGCATTTTTGGAACCACTCAAACAAAATGTTTCTAGTACATAAAAGTTAAAATAATTTATAAATTGCGTTATGTTTTTAAATGTAATAAAGGTTTCTGTAAGGGCCTACAAAAACAGAATTATAATTTGCCTATAACTATACAACACAAATTATTTTAATATTGTTTTAAATCTTCGTAAATGTTTTCTGAATTATACTTATGTAAATTCATGTAAGAAAGGGATAGTTGTAATTAGTGCGGCCAAAAACAGAGAGTTAATAATAGCCAACGATATTCTTGTTTGAAGATGTGATTCAGGTAATTAATTTGGTGTTTATACATTTGAGTTTTTTTTTTTATAAACTTAATTCCTAAAACGTTTAGTTTATTGTCATATATTAATTTTGTGTCTTTACATAAAAACATTATAAACATGGAAATACATAACATATTGGTTTAAATTTGCGCATATTATGTAGGCTAAAACCGACATTTTATTATTTATATTTTTTAAATTGTGGCTTTAAAACTTTGTTCTGTAAAATATTTTGAAAATTTATTTTTACAAAAGCTTTACAAAACACAAATTATTTGTTCTCCAAATGACAAAGAAATTGCTTTAAATTATGTTTTACTTTCTAATATCATTATTACTTTAAATAATAATATATACATAACTAAAGGGCTCCACCCCCTGCTCGCTTCACTCGCCAACACCCGCTGTGAAGCAAACGCAAACAGATTACCATTTTTATGGAACAAAGGTGTCAATCATGGGAAGTATAACAATTTATTTTATATTGTAAAGGGGCTGTTACCCCCTACTTCACCCATTAGACGTAACTATTTAAATTGCTTGTGTTATTATTTACCTTAAGTCCTTTTTGTGACTTCGAGTCGTTAAGTTTAAGACGACATGTTTCGGAGCCGTAACTCCATCATCTGGTCATTCCTCTGGTGAGTTCATCGAATATTAAAAACATTAAAATTTTAAACACACACATTTACACGGACACTAACACACAAGCCTACCATGCACTGCACTATACAGACCGGACGTTGAGATGCGCTACATCTTTATTCCGTGTATTTATTTATGTGATAAACTGTGACTTGAGTGTTAGTCTCCGTGTAAATGTGTGTGTGTATATAACATTTTTATGTTTTTAATGTTCGACGAACTCACCAGAGGAATGACCAAATGATGGAGTTACGGTTCCGAAAGATGTCGTCTTAAACTTAACGACAAGGAGTCACAAGACGGACTTAAGGTAAATAATTAGTACATGATATTTAGTTTTGTACATCTCGGTTAAGAATGAACGAAGGTGCAGCACTATACAAATAGTAGACGCTTGTTTAGTAATATAATAAACTAATGTTTGTTAGTTCGTCATTTTTTTAAATATTTTATTACGTTTCACCTTAGACGATATACAAGCTACATAATTAACAAAATCTATTTTATTTTATATAAAATAGTATTTCCCAAACTAAATTTATCAAATATTATACTTCAAGGATGATATATATATATATATATATATACGTTCTTACGACACTAACTCATCCATCCACAGGTCCTAAAGATCTTTGCACTATGAACACAATCCCCGGCGTGAGTTGAATACACGACCAGACATTTCAGTAATGGAATGTCCCTGATTTGATTTGCGTGATAAACTGCCCTCGTACTGCCCCCCACCCCCCAAAGAATACGTCTCGTGCGTTATCGGGGTGTAGGATCGCATCAGATCTAAAGCTTTGGTTCCCGAACTTTCAATTACTAGATGCAATCTCTCTGACATGACATGCTGGTACGCTGGACGGTACTTTATCCTTGTATTGGATTATCACACGAGACTCTCGATGATATATTATTTTATTGAACTACTTTAGTAAATAGACACAGCACTTAGTAACGGAACCTATTCTTCTGTCCCTATTATGTTGAACGAATATCGTTTTAACTTGAATTGTGTATAGATTTTTACCAACAAGTAAGTTTATATATTAAAATTTTATGCAAATCACTTAATCAGTATAAAAGTATTGTTGCTTAAAAGAAAAAAGAATCCTTGTATAAATTATCATTAATTTTATGTTCATGGTTTAAATTTTTGGGATGGGTTCAACTGGCCCAAAATTCAATCAGTCTAAAAACGACAGAAGATCAACTAGCCCAAAGAAATGAATTAAATATAATAATTTGGGCTAGTTGAGCTTTGGGCTGATTGACCCGCTTATGTTAGCGAAAGGTTCAATCAGCCCAAACTAGCTTGGAGTTCAACCAGCCCAAAACGTAAACAAACAATCTCACACAACGCCCGGTTCACAGCTCACACCTACTCCGAACAAGCATAGGAAAATGTCACGTCCGTGTTTTTTAGTAAAACTCTTGTTTCTGTATCTAAACTAAGTATAAATAATAGGTGTATCTTCTTGTAACGCATGTAGAGTGTGTATTCGTATTACTTTTAATAATTTAGACAAGCAATCGTAATTAATAGTTTTATTTAAATGAAACAAATGTAGGCCTATACCGTAATATACTCGCTGTTTTATTCTAAATAATATCAGATTATTGAAGCGATATGATTTATTTTTTGTAAGATGTTATTAGATAATACAACAGCAACTATTAAAACATTTCAATAATCAAACATCAACATAATTATGTTAGTAGATTGTATATTATGTTATATTATAACTAAATATACAGGATGTCCCCGAACTCTCTGTACCTCTTTTGTGTATATGTTCCTGGGATCCAGACAAACATATTTTACAATATAAACATGGGTCTACAGTGCTTATTTTTTCGTCTGTCTGTCTGTATTTTTTTGTTTACAAAATACTTAATATTTTTGGAAGTAGAAAAGATATTGAGCTCAAACTTTGTATACCTATTTTTTGCGTAACCTTTTACAACTGTACGAAAAATTAGAACATTATTTTAAATATTTTCAAAAAGGTGGCCGTTTACACTTTTTAATGTCAAATATCTCAAAAACCGCTAACTTTACAAAAAAATTACAAGAGACAAAAAAGTTTACTTTTTTAATGGCAAACACAATAGTTTTTTTTATTTTGTCTGTAGCTTAAAGGACAACGGAGATATTGACAACAAAAAGGAAAAATGTTTTTCTTGGTAGTTGTCAACAAAACCCAGAATTACTCTAGAAACAAAATATTTTAAATTTATTATGAGCTAAACTAATAAGTTATTTGCATAATGATTGGAGCACTTTCTGAGCTGATTCCACTAGCAAAAAATAATAAAAATGTTCATATATTTACAGGTCTGGAAATGCTTCGTTAGAGAGAGCTGGCGAAAGATTTCACCCGTGTTTCAGATTACTCACTGATATCAAATCTTTAAAAATAAATTACTGAATTATAAAATATCTACCTTTTAAGTACAAATGTAACTGTAACTTAATCAAGAAAATCGAATGAGAAATAACAACAATGTGACCATGTTTACAAATAAAAGTATTAGCTGTTTATTAAGACCGAATTTTGCGTTTTGGGTCAAATATCGCAACAATTACTGCACAGTTACAGAACTGGGGCCTATTTTATTAAATTTATCTGCTCTTTTTACGTAAATTAAATTAAATTAAATTTTACACCTTAATTAACGGCCTACATGTTTCAATAGGGATTTGTTTATGTGAGTAATCTGAAACTCGGGTGAAATCTTTCGCCAGCTCTCTATAACGAAGCATTTCCAGACCTATGAATATATGAACATTTTTACTATTTTTTGCTAGTGGAATCAGCTCAGAAAGTGCTCGAATCATTGTGCAAATAACTTATTAGTTTAGCTGATAATAACTTTAAAATATTTTGTTTCTAGAGTAATTCTGGGTATTGTTGACAACTACCAAGAAATACATTTTCCTTCTTTTTGTCAATATCTCTGTTATCCTTTGAGCTACAGACAAAATAAAAAAATCATTGTGTTTGCCATTAAAAAAGTAAAATTTTTGTCTCTTGTAATTTTGTTGTTAAGTTAGCGGTTTTTGATATATTTGACATCAAAAATTATAAACGGGCGCCATTTTTAAAATATTTAAAATAATGTTCTAATTTCTCGTACAGTTATAAAAGGTTACGCAACAAATAGGTATACAAAGTTTGAGCTCAATATCTTTTTCACTTAAAAAAATATTAAATATTTTGTAAAAAACACATACAGACAGACAGACGAAAAATAAGCACCTTAGACTTATGTTTATATTGTGAAATATGTTTGTCTGGATCCCAGGAACATATCCACAAAAGGGGTCCAGAAAGTTCGGGGACACTCTGTATACTACTCATTGGTCTCATTGAATTGAACTTATTAAGTAGCCGTCGGGAAGATGCACAGTGCTGGGCTCACACTGACTCTGGCCGATCGCTGATAGCGACAGGATGTTACAAAAAGTGATTCGCGTGTTATTTTTATCTGAAATGGGTTAAAATAAGGTGAAAATTATGTAATTTCACAATAATAACTACAAATAAATATAGTTTATTCAATTATTTACCTATATTTTGTACTTTAAATGAAATTATATAAAGCCTATACAAATAAAAAAAGAGGAGTCTTTGTAAACCTTAACACTTATGGGCATAATTAAATTTCATAAATCGTAAATAAAATATTTTTTTATTGGACGTTGGAGAACATACACCTAGTTATCATACTACAATGTCATATCCAGATTTAGGATTGGAAAGCGATTATACGCCTATATTCGAATGTTTTACATACGGCAGCGTCAATGTTCTAATTAAAAATTCATAACTCGTTAATTTGAAAAACCTTCTTAGGTTTTTTTTAGTGGTAGTTGTAGTACGTACACATAGTTAGTTATAATACAACAATGTCATTATATCCAGATTTAGGATTGGAAGGGGTTATAGGCATATATCTCAATCTCAATCTAAACATACGATAAGTTAAATTCATAATGACAAATCCATAACTCGTAAATTTGAAAAACCTGCTCAGGTTTTGCTATTGGAAATTGTACTACATGCAACTATACTGTCATTATAAAAAGATTTAGGATTGGGAAGGGATTATAGACCTATATTCCAATGCCAAACATAAGGCGGCGTTAGTGTCATAATTAAAAATTAATGACTCGTAAATTTGAAAAACCTGCTCAGGTTTTGCTATTGGAAGGTGTGCTACATAGATCTAGTTATAAAACTACACTGTCATTATAGCCAGATTTAGGATTGGGAAGGGGTTATAGGCGTATATCTCAATGCTAAACATACGTTAAGTTAAATTAAAAATGACAAATTCGTAATTATTACTCATTGAATAGAACTTAAGTGCACATTAAAAGTATGTTACTGCTATTAGGTCTATATTATTCGGTATCTTCCTTTCTGATAACTATATATTTTTTTAAATATCCTATTTACACACTTTATTGGTTTTATACTAATTATATTACTACCTCTAAGATCAAAAGTTGTGCAGAATGTTATAAATAAAAAATCACTTTCTACGGGAAACATAATATCTCAAAGAGGTAGACTTGAGCCACCAAATAAAATACATGATAGAGTGAACAATCAGTACAGTAGTTAACCACATCACTCATTTCCTGATTATGAAAGACACTATTTGAAGAATAGAAGAGCACGTAAATACTTTGGGCCTGAACTTATATTACAAAAATGTATAGAGCTGTTATGTGAAAGAATGTGCGTAAACACAGAAGCCAACCGATGAATATGAGAATGAATGGCTTTGTAGACAAAAATATTTAATGAAGAGTTTAATCTTAGTTATCATTTTGCCCTATAAATGATACTTGTGGTGACTGTGCTCACTTTGTTATTTTGTGGAAAATATGCAGTGTCTGGTGAAGAGAGAGAATTATTCAGGCCTAAAAATCAATGACTTTAGTGAATGACAACTGAGGTATTCTCTAAAGAAAGAAGATCAATTACAAGCAAAATAAAATTGTACAGAAAATGCAGTGCAGCTTGCTCGACCGACACCCCATCCCAATTACAACGGGCGCAAAGAAGTATAACTTCAAAAATCATAAAAAAATCATTCGATTACCGCTGTAAAACTTTCTCGCTTTGATGACATCTCTGACCAAAAAATGAAAATTTTAGTAGCAGACTTATATTTTGTCATGTTTGGAAACTCACACAAAAATAAAACCTCAAACAACTATTTTAAATATAATATAGAGGTAACAATTAACTGTTATAATGCTACTGTCATCATTAGAAAAACTCACACAAAAATAAAACTTCAAACAACTATTTTAAATATATAGAGATGAAAATTCTGTTATAATGCTACTGTTATCATTAGAAACTAATTATTTATACCCATGCCAAGTTTGAAAGTTATATCTTAATCCTAAGTATGTTAAACTACAGTTTATAGTTTATTTGGATAGCGAGCATTGAAATTTTCTGCTCTCAAAAACATGATTTCGTCTTTCTATCTATAGTTCGCTGCATGTAATACATCGGATTAATTCGACGTATCGAATCGTAAACATATTGTTTTCGATGCATCGATTTATATTGAATATCCGTAACTGTGGGCGATTGCGAAGCGGGCGGGAACCGGGAACACGAACACGTCCTTAATGTTAATTCCTCCATTTTGTTAAGTTAAAACTTAAAACCGTTAACCGTTACAATCTGCAGTCTGCACCAGGACAATGGCTCGTCGAAGTTAATGTTTTACAAGCTAAGAAAGAAGAAAAAGAGAGAAGTGAAAATTATTGTCTAAATTATACAGCAAGTAAGTATTTTCTGAATAGTTAATTTCATTTATGTAATCCCTTCAAAATATTATATTTTCACCAAAATGCTTATACCTAAAGTAGGCCTACTTAATTATGCATAATATTGCTTTCAATTGCCAGGAATCATAATTTAAACTATTACCGAGACTAAAGTAATACTACGAATAATTCAAGATTTCTTGTAAAAAAATTATAATAACTACTACATGAATGATTACACTATAATATAAAATGTAGAAAGTGTAAATGTTTTGAGGTTATGTGTTTGAATTTGCCAAGTCTTTTCACAACAAGTTAACTAGTTTAGCAGCTAGGCCTAGTATTTAATATTAATGAGTTTTACAAGTTGCAACAGAATGGGAGTTTATAAATGTAGAAATCCATTAAAAGTAAAATGACCATTTAATATTATTAAAAACTTAATTAGGCGAAACTAGAGCTGTAGTCTTTCTAGCCTAAATGCCAAATTTTAAGATCTTGTTTTAGGAAAGTTAAGTCATAATATATTTTTATGAAGTGGAAACATACTCTGTGTCTGTAGGCCTAAGTTAGTTTTAGGTTCAGGTTTTGTTTATTTTTGGTTAGAATAGTAGTTAGGCCTATAAGGCATGTACTGTAATTTAATATTAGCATTTGTTTTTAAGTAGATACATTGCATGGCCAATGTTTCCATTAAGACACCTGGCCTGTTGCATTAAATATAGTGTATATATACCTATATATATGTATATATAGCCTGAAGTTCTAATTTGCAGACCCTAAAGTCACAATATGTTTACCAACAGTCAATTCTCAATAGTAGGCCTACAATGTGCTTATGTTGGCAGCACTACTCTGTTTCTAAAAAATGATCAAATGTTCTGAAGTAAATTTACACTTGCTTATTAGTAACTTATTAGTTTACAACAGCGGGTCAATCAATACTACTATAAATACACAAACTTTAACTTTTTTCTTTATAAATATAGTATTTATACACTTCACTGATGAAGGGAAAGCAATCTTTATCCATCTTCAACACGTACAATATTAAATTAAAAACTTTTAAATCAAATGTTCCTTAGCCTATGGGAATTTACATTGCAAAGAGCCGACATGTTTTTCTCAGTATTGCCGGATTTGTCTTGTTCTCTTGGCGCAACTTTACTATTCGTCTCTAGGCTAACCTAGAGCTAACAGAAATGCAAAAATAATAATAAAAAAATACCTAAAAGGTTCTAACCTAACCTATTTAGTCACAGTAGGCTATGTTTACCTGTATTCAACATTTAACAGTAGAATGTAAAACAACGTCGTTGTCTGCAAATATATTAGGCTAGAGTCGAATAGTAAAGTTACGCCGTTCACTTTTGTGTAGAAACGAACAGTTTACAGACGACGTTTTATTACATTCTACTGTTAAATGTTGAATACAGGTAAACATACTGTGACTAAATACTGTAGGTTAGAACCTTTTAGGTTTTTTTAAAATTATTCTTGCACTTCTGTTGCCATACACACCTAATTTATTACAATAACCTGCCTGTAAGGCTTTAGTGACATTAGAGATCTAGAGGCTATTGTAAAAGAATTAATTTTGACATTAAATGTAGTTTAACAAGTAGCCTAAATGAAATTTAAGTTAATGTGATTTGTGATCAATTTACTAACTGCCGAAGGATTTTTTTTTTAACTGCCACTAGACTTAAATATTTTGTATTTTGTAGATAATAACTGCCTTCTTGTTTTGGCATTGTTTTCATGAGTAACATTGTTATCACAAATTATTTATCATTTGGTTAGCCAGACTTTTGTAAAAAATAATTATAATTAACTAGTAAGCCCCTGTGAAAAATCACAGGCAGATTAAAAGATACACTTCAGAAATACATCATTTAAAAAAATACAATTTAAAAACAACAGACTTTATCTAGGCCTACATAAATTAATCTAGGATGCTGGCGGGGATTTTTAACTCGGTAAATGAGTACAATTATAAATATTATAAAACTGTAAGCCTACTTCTTAATATTTTGAATTTATATGTTAATATATACTATTTATAGAAAGATAAAAATATTTTAATTTAACTCATATTTAAAAAATCAACTTCACAAGAAATTATAATGATTTAAGTTGTTAACATTAAGTTAAATCCTAAAGTATAATCTACGCTGGGGTTTGTTTAAGTATTACAGATAATGAGTGAAATCAGCTGTTATATTATATGTTACTCATGTACGTATGGATGCACACTCGCTTTTATAGGCTTTTTATATTGAAAAATTTCATATTTTAACTACCTGAAAAGTGATGAAAGGTTCAACAGCCCAAATTCAACCATTGGCATTGGGTACCTTGAGTTAGCAAAAAACATATAACTTATATGAAAATAATAAAACCATATATTTAAAAATTATTTCAGATTCCTTTTTTTGAATGTTTGTCAATGTTTAAGTTGATTAGTTTTGGTTTTTAAATATGTTTTCATTAATTAGCCTAATTGATTTTATCAGAATTGTGTGTTGATTGTTCAATACTGTATATATGAGTATAATTTCTATACTATTATTATATAGGCCTAAGTATCAAATAATTAAGTTAACTTTTTATTTCTTGTTTGGAAGTCATTTTATAGATTAAAAACATGTAACAATCATAATATATTATGAATAAAAACCCAAATTTAATTAGTTTTAATGTACCGTAGTGATCTAGTTTCTAGGTTATTTTATCATTTGGTCTATTTTTGTTGTTTAGGTGCTCCAACAATGATTTACATAATAATCAATCTATTCAGACTAAAGTTACTGACAAAGTTATTAATGACTCTACAAAAACTGGCTGAGGCATACAAAAGCAAGAGCATTGAATATTAAAAGGTACAGTAATAATTGTTATACAGTAATTGTCTTTTTACTTTCAATTTTTTTTCTAAACTCACTTTTAGAGAAATTTAATAAATGGTACCAGATAACTGTCACATACTTTCTCCCAGTTGAAACTTTATACCTTCCCAAGAGTAGCATAGGAGGTGGTTATTTAGAATTGCAAAAGTAGGACATACCATTGAAAATATTAGATGCATGTCCTAACGCACATCTTTTTAAAATGTAATAAGTATTATTAACTTTTGATAGGCAGCCAGTTTTTATAAAATCACCCCATGACAGTAATTCTATTGTATTTGATAAGAACAAGTAGGCCTAATAATTGCCAAAATGAAACTAAGTTAGACATACTTTTTATGCATACGGCTAACCCATTAAATGGGTTCAACCCAGTGTTGAAATTTCATTCTATAGGCTACATTAAATTGTTTCGGCGGAACAAACCATGAATATACTGACTTACTATAAGGCGTATAATGGAATTTAGTCAGAAAAACTAACAGTGGGCATAGGCTAGTTAGTCTTTTGCTAGGTTTAGAAGTAGATAATACCTCATATTTTATCTAGACACTTTCATCTGTCATCCGATTTGTAAAAAAAACCTTGTAAAATAGGCCTACTATAAATAAAAAATATAACCTAAATTAAAGTTGCCGTTAATGTCAACCTATATTTACTTAAAAACTGTACTTTTTAACAAAAAAATGTCAAGGCACCTTTATTGTAGCCCTTTTGATTTCCTATTGAATGGTGTAACTGTCAAAACAATCAATTGAAGCATAATAGTTAAGGGGGCGCTTACCCTGCCGCCATATTGAATCTGATTCCCATAAGAGCAATGCTACAGAATAAGTCATTTTTTTCTGTTAATTCGTGGAATAAATTTAAAATTTTGGTTTCATTTTGAAGTACTATCATATGCGGATGTTGATTGCCGAATACATTTTCAAAATCCGTGTTATTGTTTTCATAAACGTATGAAATAAAGAGTAAAAAATAGTAAACTTTATTAATTTTTTACTCAGTTGCAAAAAGAGATATTGCAAAAATTCTTAGCAATCAACACCCACAATCTATTTTACTTTAAGAAAAAAAATACAGCTTTCGTTTTTTGACAAAAACAACACAAAAATATGCTTAATAGTGAAGGTATGTTTTGGTTATTTAACATTGAAATTGGTACCCAACTTCGCCGTTTTGAATGTAGAGAGCCGAGCCTTAAGGTATATATGTGTTAATAATTGGTTTGTTCAATCCGGCATCCTATACCAGCTGAGCAAACACAACAATAATCTGTTATTATCTTTACTCTGTACTCTTTGAATTTTAAAGTAGGCTACAGATTTTGAATTCTACATTTTGAAGTAGGCTACAGGAAAGTGAAGTAGGATTAGTTTTACCAACCTATGCACTTTATTCTCAGTAAATGATTTGGGTAAAATTTACAACACACCTCCTTGCCATATTGCTGCAGAGTTACAAAGGTAAAATGACACAATTGCCTTACCAATGCATTTACCGGAATAGCTAGATTCAATTTAGTTGTAAATTTATCATAAAAACTCATTAAATAAATTATTGATTATTGGGATACATGTAAGCCTAACAAAAATAACTAAATTATCACTTTTTATTTGCCAATAAATATAGGCCTAGCCTACTTATAAAAAATGATTGGTAATTATAAGGTAATTATTTAAGACATAGGCCTGGGGTCATTTTCAAATTAGATGCAATATTTGATTTAAAATGTTACAAATTATTAAGGCCGGCCGCACAAAACGTCTTGTCGCTTGTACAGTACTTAAAATACATTGTATTTACTTGCACACAACACTTTTAAGATATCTTAAGAGCCTTTCTTCTTCCCGCAAATCCATAACATATGAAACTGAAATACAGTACACCAAATAAATATTTACAAATGTTTCTCCGTAATCAATACTGTATTCAAACAAAAATATAAAACTGTAATTATACATAATATGTACAAACGTTACATCTAAACCATAAAAATAGTTCAATGAAAATAAAGGGATGCCTTTACAGTATTTAGTCCAGTTTTTAAATGGTCCAGGTCGCCTAAACAGTGAGGCGTTATAATGTAGTCAAGAGTTTCAAAAAGTCCAGAACGTTAAATTGAATCTGGACCAAATGAAGGCTAGTGTTTATTAAAAATATGTACTGGACTACAAATAGTCCAGGTTTTAGAAAGAACCAATCAGATAAAACATGGGAGGAGCTTAAATATTAGGTTATTACTTCAGGCTAGAAATATCTGTTACAACTCTGTGATTAATATCTATGACTGTGACTTAACCTGTG
>JAGFPH010011941.1:12622-31425 GCA_018207615.1 Philaenus spumarius | reverse complement strand
TTCCCTGATTTGGTTTAACGCCTTCCCTGATTTGGTTTCCGCTTCTTATTCCAGTAGTCCTTCAAAGTCCATGTGTGGTTCCAGTTATTGTCATTACATCAGTCCTGTGATTCTTGTAGACTACGTCATTTATAGATTTTTTGACGCACCCGCTATATAATTAACTATAGCGTAACTCACTCAAACTGTTCAATCGTTTTTTCACTGTCTGTAATACTAACTGATTTTACACTGTCTTTGTTCATTTAACTCGTATTTACGTTTGATAAAATTTTAATGAAAAATGTTACTTGAAATATTATATCGCATAATATTATAATTAATTAAAATGTTCACTGTTTGATTGACACATATCTTACTGCTGTCTTTATAAAACACTGCTTCTAAGTACGTTACTATAACATCGCAGATCCGTCTAACAACGTCGATCTAATGAAAAATCTCAAAGAGAGCGATTCCAGATTCCAGAGAGAGCGATAGATAGAGCGATAGATCGTTAGATAGGTCGTTAGATACGCGGCTCCCGCTGTACTCCGCTTATATATCCTCCTTTGCCGCCTTCCGAGTACCAACTGCCTTTCTTATTTTTCTATTCCTTGTTCGATATCTTGCCATGCAACTTGCATTGATTTCTTTAAGTTTTAGGTTGGTACTCCCCCCACTAACTTCTTCGTTAGGCCTTGCCATCAGCTAATCTAGATCTCCCCTCCTAACATTTTCTCCTATTGTCTTACGTATTTTCCTCGTAGTTTTCCTTTAACTGCTTTTACGAACTTGCGGTTTTCGTAATCGTATTCCTGATACATTTTCCTTTCTTCTCAAACTTGAGTGATGGTCGTACTACGTTTGGTTCGCTTATGGCGCTGCCTCGCGTAATCCGCGGTTTTTCCTCACGAAAACTTTTCTGGTTTTGAAGGAAAACCCTTTTTTCTTTTTTCTTCTATGTTGGTTATTATTTTATGATATACTAGCCAAAATTTCCATTCTGTCCGAAGATTTTTCTTCTGTTTTTGGGACTTGCAAAATTTGCCCAATTTAACATTTACTTTTGAATTTGAATTTTAACTTTAAAATTGATACTTTCGATTGAGATTTACAATTTTATACCCTTACTACTTTCTTAACACTAAGTTATTATTTTTACCACCTTTTTCATTCTATTTTTAGCAAAATATAGGTACGAACTTTCTCACCTATTATTTTAATTAATTAACAATTTATAAACTTTTTATCTTATAAAACTTTTACTTCTTTACAACTTGTTTACTTTTTCATTTTCCCTTTTTCATTTTTTATGGTGCTTTTTCACCTTCAAACTTTAACAATTATCTCTAACTTTTAAAATACCAAAAATTCCTTAATTTGTTATTTAACATTTTTTATGCAATTTTTCTTACGCTTTTCAAAAATATCTTTTTCATTTAATTTTGATGAAATTTGAGAATTTCCTATAACTTTAACTCTTTATAACTTTAACATTTTTTATTTTACAAAATTGTGACTTCCATGAACAATGTTTCCACCTCCCGTGTTTCACATTTACCCATAAAATTCATCAATTTTATACTTTTATTTAACACCTTATTCCTGTATAAAAATAACTAATTTTTCTAAGTCTTTCAGGCAACTTGAAACAAGTTCCTGGACAAAAGTCCATTTCTGTTGACACAGTACAGTTGGCCGGGACTTGTCGTATTCTAATCTAGTTAAGTATAGGGTGAACCTCAACTTCTGCTATGAAATCTTGATTTTTGCAGTTTTACAACAAAACTCAATTTTTCACGCATTGCATAAGGTTTATCCGTTGCAATATATATGTACAGGTCTCACTCAGAGTTATGTTTGTGTAACCATTGCAGATTACGCAACAAATCTTGGTACCATTGTTTCACTACCTAAAAAACTAATTTTTGAAGCAATTAAAATATTGTTATCACTCTTATCACCTTTCGGGGACAGATCGCAGGGAGTAGGAGGAAAATCTTAAATAGGAGCATAGTTCGATTTGTACATCAAATTAAGGGGAGTCGGATGGTCCTATCTTGCCCATGTTAAATTGAACAACTTTAGGTACACTTATCTCAGAAACTATAAAAGATATATTTATGATTTTTGTGTTGTTTTGTTTGGCCTATTGTGCTGGTCATTTTGTGTGTTGTATAAAAAAAAAAAATAATATTTAATATTTTTCTTTTTAAATTCAAATTACGACCTTTTTTTACAGTGTTTTTAGATATAAAAAAACACACAAATATAAATTTATAAAATATAACAAAAAAACCAACACTCAAAATAACCAGCATAATGTGTCAATTAAAATTTAAAAAAAATCGTGAAGATATATTTCTTATGGTTCCTGAGAAAATGTACCTTTTGTAAGAGAAAAACTGATTTTTCAGAAATAGCGTTTAAAGTTACAAGCTGTTATTAACTACTATTTACACTTATTTTAATATAACTTTTCAGGAAACAATAAATAAAACAGTCCTTCAAGTCCTTCGACATGGCTCGCATATCGAACCAAGTCCACTTTAGCTACTTTTCAGCTGCAGAGGTTTAAAGTTAAAGCTTGCTAAGTAATTATTATAAACGTCTCACACATACAATTCATACAGATTCAAACTTAAGAACAACCCAGCAACCTTCCTATAACCACTCCTAGATAGCGCTGATGAAGGTACATTTTTGTTATAACCGCTCCTAGATGGTGCTGATAAAATGTCTTTTACTTTACACGGAATATTTATACCGATAGTAAAGTAACTGAAGTTTTGTTAATTTGTCAGTTTTCTTTCATGAAGCCATAGTCTAGTGGTAACGAAGCGTCTTTCTGATCACAAGATGCCGAGTTAGAATCTAGGCTAGGGAGACCAGATATCTAATCATATCTGTGGTTTGAGGGTAGGAGGGCGGAAGTAAAGCAAACAGTGGTTGGCTCGCTTCCAAGCACTTTGAAATAAACATTTTTGGTCTCTTGAAATTTTTTCTAAAAACTTTTCCTTTTCGAGATATTAGCAACTTTATGTCGATTTATTTTAACACGTTTAGGGCCGCCATTTTGTTTTGGGTGATCCGATTTTTATTTTCTTTATGTCATTTTCCTAGTCTCAAATAGACCTTTAAAATGAGGTATCACATGACCATACTTCCCGTTTAAAAATTTTGAGTTGCCCCCAAAATCCCCCATTTTTAGGGCACACTCAAAATTTTCGATTGCTTCAAAAGATACTTTGGGCTAAGTTAGTATCGTTCTTCAAAGGATATTTGTTTGTTTTAACAAACACAAAAATTAAAGGGGGAGTATAAGACACCTGGTAAGACACCTGGTATATTGTTTCTTTTAGTTAGTAATTTCAAAATTTGTTTAAAACATTAATTATTTAAATATTAATAGCGAAATTACGACGCATATTTCGATCTATGCCTTATATATTATGTATAGGTCATCGCTACCCCCTTAACAATAATTAGATCTAAGTGCCTCTGTCCTAATCAATCGTAATTTCCATGAAAATATCAGAGTATACAATAGTCTGTTTGCATTGGCTTCGCCGGTGTCAGTGAGCGAAGCTAGCAGGGGCGGAGCCTCTAGTCTATAATATATATAAACGGCTTTGTCCTGACTGAATGACCGACTGACTCGAGGGGTTTGCTGATTTTGATTTTAAAGCGTAACCCAGTCCCATTTCAGATTAAACAGCTGTTGGGATCATAGTTTAGCAACAAATGTTTGTTTACATTCATTACCATAGCAACCAACTTTAAGCAAATTTAGAATCATATCTTATCTTCTAAAGCGAGACATAATTGTCTGTCTGCTAAATGAATCTGGAATCTCCGTCTAAGGATTTTTGATTTTTTGATTTTATATGGGGCTTTTGGCCACGAGAAATCGATTGGAAATGGTCACCAGTCTGGAAAATTCGTTTTCTACGTCTTTTTATTAAATTAAAAAGTGAAATTTGTCCATTTTAAACAATAATAAGCACAGCTGATGCAAATATTTTCAATGTCATTACAATAATCATCTGTTTTCTTTTAAACGAAGCACAGCTGATGCAAATGTTTTCCATGCCATTACAATAATCATCTGTTTTCTTTTAAACTGTATTTTATTAGAGGTAAGCCTAATGTTGTATCTATTTATAGTTACCATGGCAACGAATACTTCTGCTAAATAAACATACCCTTTATTCAGTTGTTTAATGTTATAGGCCTAACCTAAACGATGTTCACGGAAATTTGCAATAATAGTTATTGAAATCATAGCCCTGCTTATAATCGAGCATTAGCTCGGTCTCCTGGTACTTATTATTATTCATAATCAACAGCTTTTGTAGGTTAGATTAACAAAGTAAAAGCAAACACAAACAAACAAACAAACAAAATCAACGAAACATGCTTTCTATATTATAATTCAATTCAAACATTTGTTGTTACATATTATAAATAAAACAGCTGATTTGAATAAAAACATAATTTTATTTTATGCCTACAATGAACCAAAACACGTTTACTTGCCGGAATAAAAAACCAAAACGGCGGCCCTTGATTTTATTAATGTTGATCAAACAGAAAGTACAGATCTTTTAATTAAGATACCCAAACTAGGTTGTATTTTACACTTGCGCGTACACCGGCTTTTTATTTGCAATGAGCTTGTCTTAAAAAATAACTCAAACTCTGATAACAGATCTCAGAAGCTTTCTAAGCCATGCGGAGAGAGTGGAGCTAAGTGCGCAAATTACGGACCACTCGTCGTCTGTCCAACTCTGCCGGGGAATTATAGGCTAGTTCACACATTCCCTTTTTACAAAATCACCATGAATACAGTATAAAGCTCAATAATATTTAATCGTTGTGATTGCGGCGCTGTTGGAACGAAAGTGTTAAATACGGTCGATAACGTGAAAGTAGTTTTAGTGTTTTATAGCGGCCAAAGGGCGGGGAAAAGTTTGTAATTGAGGAACAACGCTATTTTTATAGAGGAATTCGGATTTTTTTTAAATTCGTTAGCTGGGTGTTACATTTATAGCGGTTAAAATTTAGTATTTACGGTGTGAAATAAGACATATATGTAGATACAGAGTAAAAAATAAGAAATAACGAAGAGGCATGGTCAATCAGTAATAAAGACTTACTAGGGGCTCTGCCCCTGGACGCTCTGCGTCCCAACCCCGCCTCGGCCTTCGGCCTCAAATGGCTGCTTCGCTTCGCTCGCAGTTGGAAAATTTTACCTAATCTAAAAAAAACTGGTAGTTGTGAAGAATTATAATAAAACCTGATTCTAATAATTAGCCCAATTGGTGTTTTGGTTCATTGTAGGCCCACCCTAAAATTATGTTCAGTTTTTGATAAAAATTAGCTGTTTTATATATAATAGGTTTGTAACAACCAATGTTTGAATTGAATTAAAATATAGTTAGCATTTTTTGTTTGTGTTTGTTTTTAGTTTGTCAATGTAACCTCAAAAAGGTAATACTCTTCAAATTTTCTAAGTAATGTTGCTATGGTAATGAAAGTAAACAAACATGATGTGTTGCTAAGTTTTTTATACGAACAGCTGTTTTTGTGCCCCTGATAAAATCAGCTGTTTTTGATAAAATCGATAGAAATCTTTCTTCCATAAGATTAACATTGAAACTTTGACGGCCACTGGGGCATAGCCCTAATGTCCTAGGACTTTGGTAAATGGCCTAAAACCTTCCCAGGGTTAACCTGTGTTACTATGCAAAATTTAAAAGCAATCGGATGAATGGTATAGGAGTTTTCCATTTTGTAGAGTAGGTTGAATATTGTAATAATTTAGATTTAATTTTGATCGCCATTTAGTGATAACTATCCTGAAAAACCTCAAATGAGTTTGTATTTTGCTTTTGTGATGCATAGTACGTTTGCCAGACACTTATGAAAAGTAAATAATTAATGATTTACTTATCAATTGAGAACATGTATTATTTGAGGTTTAAGATAAACTATGTTAATAATTATTACACTTTAATTGAATAATTAACTTTAAATATTAACATATTCATATATAATAATTGTTATCTGCTTGAAATTTACATTTGTGATTTTACAAAAATGTTCCATATATTAAAATTTTTGAAATGTTATAGTTTATAATATTTTCTTATTATAAAGAATTATATAAACAGAAGATTATAAGAATTAGGTTGTAGATGTTAAAAAACTAACCAAACTTTCTTTTGGCTAGCTAAACAAAGAGTTAAGTAGTGGGGGGAAAAAAGTGAAACTAGAACTATAAAATACATAATAAATAAGTTCAAATAAAAAATATTACAATATAATGTTCATTGAGATTTGAAGCTCACTAAATGTAATATTTTACTAATGTTTGGATAAAGAAGATGTGCATCTGGTGTGTAGAGAGTTCTTGCAGTATTGATTCAAACTATCAATTGAAAACAATTACCAAATGTGTTCTTCGTACGTTTACAATACAATTTCAGACCAATTAACTCAGTTTCCCTTAGTTAATATTAGTATTTTTATGATGATCTTTAAATATTATAATTTTTCATTTCTGGGCGTTCTTCTACAAGTAACAAAAGTCTGAAGATATCAATTTGGATGATATAAACATATACATAATCTGATTATATATACGAGTGAATTGGTTATATGTATTGTACTTACTCGTGTAAAACAATATTTTATTTCTTTTATTATTAATTAATTTACAAAATATTTTCCACAATTTTAATAATTAATTTGCTGATAAGAAACTATTATTGATATATAAACAAACTTTTTCAGAAAATGATATCTACATTGCTCTTAATATTATTTAACCATGACAGATCTGCGATCATAATATTCAACTAGTTTTCTTGTAAAATTTCCTTTTGTTTTACAAGGTGTTGGTTGGAGACTGAGACTGGTAAAACATTTATTTCAGAAACAATTACATGTAAAATATATTTAAAAAAATATCTAGTGGGGAAGACTGATGAAGGTGGTTGGAGCAGATACGAGCTCTCATGGACAAATGGCTTGTTACAATAAAAAAAAAAAATTGTTTCTGAAATAAATAAATGGTCAACTTATACTCAGTGATAAGTATAAACGAAATCTTTATAAATGTTACGGTTTAGGTCAAACATGATCAAACTTTGCATTGAATAAAAAAAATCGTTTAAAATTTGTGCACACGGGAATTCATCAAACTCTAGTGATTATTACACAAAACTTAAGAGTAACGGCATGGTTAGGGCACTTTTAATATTAATAAATGTATATACCGATATAAAATCGTACTGGCCTGCAAAATTATACTTTCGTCCCTAAGAATTAAAAATATATAACGAAATTGAAGACTGCAGGTTACGCGTTTTAGTGTTCGAATAGCGAATGACATTGTGGACTGTGGAGTCTGTAGTGCGGCAAGGCGGTGGGTCCATGGTGACGTTACGTCTCCGAGCCGGGCGGCAGGAACCTGCGCGTGACCCCTACCGTGTATTCTAGTATCCGTGGTTCAGACATTATCATCGTCAAATGCTGTAATACATTCAATAAACATAAAATGTTGCTTCATCAGCCCAGGCCTAACCTAAAATTATCGTGTGTATGTTTAATTTATTTTACCTGTCTTAACGGCAACATACATGCAATAATTTTAGGTTAGGCTTAGACTTAAAATTACTTTTTAGGCATAACCTAAAATTTCACCGCTTGACAATAATATCCGAACTACGCCGGACGCAACCGATTAATTTAAATTGATAAACCGAAACACACATGTTTCTTAAATGTACATTTACATTCATTGCCATAGAAACCAATTTTATAACGCTTTTTTCCTAAAGTCTACTAGTATTTTATATTTTTTCATTGCCTTAGCAACCAATTAATAACAATTTTTTCGTTACGCATTACATATTCTATTTTTTAACCCCTACCGCAACCCGCGTTAAGGAATTTTGTTCCAAAAAAGTAAATGACCAAATGAAATTGTAGTAGTAGGGTTGCCATACATCCGGTTTTTTTTTTTTTGTAAGGACAGTTTGTATTTTTTTGGGTCTGTATCCGTAGAACAAAGCCTACAAAAATGATTGTATTGTCAGAATAATCAGTATTACTTTCTAGGCCAACCTAAAATATTTGTATGTATGTTGCCGTTAAGGCAGTTAAAATAAACTGAGCATACATACAATAAAGAAATACGAAATATATTAGTAGAATTTGTTTGGACCTCAGTCTCCAGTCTCAGCTAACGCGCTGCTTCGTTCCGATCGCAGCGGAAAAAGTTTGCTTTGCGAGTTAGGACTTAGTAATTGCTGATTGGGGTTACGGGCCAGGGCCCTGTTGTGGGCTGCTTCGCGAGTTTGCATCTCTGCCTTCGGCATCGGATAAGAAGCTGTCCTACGGTAAAATCCCACACGTGCATTTGTACCGAGTATTTTTATAGTAATTTACGTTTTTGGGTTAACCAGAGGGCTGTAAATAAATCTCCTATATTTTTTCAGATAAAACACAAAAATGTTTTATTCTAGTGTGGTGCAAAACATCTAAAAAATACTTCTTGCCAAAAACATGCTTCCTGTGTTTTTTACTTTCCCCACCCTATACGTAGTATATGGAGAAAGTATTGTTTTCGTAAAAATGTTCGAATATGAATTTTCAGTTGAATTATCTGTTTTGGTGCTCCCAGAACCCCAAAAAATTGTTTAGTGCAATTATCTGTGTTGGTGCTCCCTGAACCCAAAAATATGTTTAGTGGAATATTTTGTTTTGGTGCTCCCTGAACCCAAAAAAGTGTTTTTAGAGTGGAGTCTGTCTGTCAGTCTGTCTGAATGTATACACGACCAGAAAGGACACTATTGGTCCGATTTTCATGAAATTTGGTATGTAGGTACTAAACCCTAATATCTCCAGGCGTTTTTTTCATTTTTTGGAATTTCAAATTTTTAAGGGTAATTTACCCCTAAAAACCCATAAAAACGATAAAAATTCAAATTTCTCAAAAACGGCTCTAACGATTGTTATCAAATTTTCAGTATTTATAGTGCTTAAGATGCCAAACAAAATGACACCACCCGCTTTTGTCGAAACTTCGACGTTTTATAATTATGGGGAAATGTTTAAAAATAAACAAGTTTGTGTTGTCAATCTAGCATCGCGGCGGCGGCCGCACGGGGTAGCACCACGGTAGCGAGCACGGCCAGTAATTCAAAGGTCGCGCGATCGAATCCCGCCTGGGACAATAACTTTTTTATACGATTGACGTAGGTAGAATATTATTTTTTTGTTTTGTTCTAAAAAGTAGTAAAAATAAAATGATTAAAAACAATATTATTTTGACTACAGTAAAGTTAAGTTAAGTTGGGAGAAAGTTTGTGTCAGTTAACTGATACCGTTTATTTCTTTTCTAACGAACTTGTTCGAGCGAAACAAAGAGTGTACCAAATTTGTTGACAACATTTGACTAAAACGCGACCGTTAGTGAGCGAACACATACATACATTAACACCACAAAATGAGTTCTGGGAAAATGATCGGTGCTCATTGAAACTCCCGACCTTAGGTCATACTATAAGAGTCACTGCAATATAATAAATTTCATCTTTCCTCTAGAAATTCGCTAGTAACTTGGTCAGCAAGCGAATGAGATTATACAACAATATAGCTTACCCGCAATAAATTCGTATTTTAATTACCGTATGATTAATAAGTGAAGGTAAAGACGGAATCGCGTGCATTGCACAGTTCCCCAACACCAAGGTAAACACCAGCGTAGGCGCACGCGCGCAGTCCGACAGAATGACAGCCAGGATTGTAAGTCATTCCTTTAGTCACGCTACGACTCCGCTCGTCGGGTCGTGTTGAAACAATGGTCAGACGTCTGTCGTGCAATCGTTGCGAATGTACGTTTGGTAATTTGAAAAGTATATTGACATTTCACGAAAATAAATATTTCTTCACTCCAATATCGACAAAGGATTAGTTTTAGTTGTTTCTTTGTTGGTATTACTGCGGTACATGTTAATGTATTACACATGGAGGATCGGTTTTATGTACACGGTTTAAATTAATCTATATACAGGGTGTCTTGCAACCATATGAACAAACTTTATCACGTTATTCAGCATGTCAAAAGAAACAAAAAATGCAATATAACATGTGTCCTATCTCATTCCATTTTCGGTCTGTCTGTCTGTATGTGTTTTTTTACAAAATACTTAATATTTTTGGAAGTAGAAAAGATATTGAGCTCAAACTGTATACACATATTTGTTACGTAACCTTTTATCACTGTACGAAAAATTGGAACATTATTTTAATTATTTTCAAAATGGCGACCGTTTATAATTTTTAATGTTAAATATCTCAAAAACCGCTAACTTTACAAAAAAATTACAAGACACAAAAAAGTTTACTTTTTTAATGACAAACTCAATGGTTTTTTTATTTTATCTGTAGCTCAAAGGACAACAGAGATATTGACCGAAAAAAGGAAAAATGTATTTCTTGGTAGTTGTCAACAATACCCAGAATTACTCTAGAAACAAAATATTTTAAAGTTATTTTGAGCTAAAATAATAAGTTATTTGGATAATGTAGCTAAAATAATAAGTTATTTGGATAATGTTCCAAGTATTTTCTGAACTGATTCTACTGGTAAAAATAATGAAAAAAGTTCATATATTCATAGGTCTGGAAATGCTTCGTTTGAGAGTTACAGTTGGTGAAAGATTTCACCCGTGTTTCAGATTACTCACAGAAACGAATCTCTATTGAAATATGTAGGGCGTTAATTAAGGTGTAAAATTTAATTTAATTTACGTAAAATGAGCTGATAAATTTAATAAAATAAGTCCCAAAATGTAGTGTTCCAAAATGAATATCGGGGATTTAAGGCTTGGTAGTACTTATTACATTCAACTTACAACTATATATATAAATAAAAATGTAAATGTGCGTTTGTTCAAAATCTTAAATCTCCGAAAGACCTTCACCGATTGCTTTGCAATTTTTACACAAAGTTTCCTTTAAATACAGGCGTGTTTTTTATATACTTTTTTGAAAAACAACGCCATTGTAAGACGTAAAAACAACACAAACTGTACTAAATGTTTTACGGCAGTGGGAGCGCCATACTAAATCTATATATATAAAAATGAATTGCTGTTCGTTAGTCTCGCTAAAACTCGAGAACGGCTGGACCGATTTGGCTATTTTTGATCTTAAAATGTTTGTAGTAGTTCATAGAAGGTTTATACGTAAAGAAAAGTTTGAAAAGTTTCCCGAAAAAGTTTCAAATTTGGAAGAAACTGAACAGCATTTATTGTATGAACTCAAAACCATAGCTCACAAAAACAGCTGTTCGTATAAAAAGCTTATGTTTGTTTACATGTATTACCATAGCAACATTACTTAGCAAATTTATAATCACTTTAATACTCTTCAAAACCAACAGCTTTTTAAGGTTAGATTGAAAAACTATAAACAAACACAAATAAAAATGCTTACAGAATTATAATTCAACTCAAACATTGGTTATTAAATATCTATATAGGCCTACTTAGAGATATGCTGCTTAAAATATTGTTTATATAAAATATATCGTAACTATAAAGTTTTTAATACTTTTAAAAACATATTTTCGCTATCAATAATAATAATAACAAAACAATTATTTGACACCATGCATAACCATAAACATACACGAGTTTAAACATATTTTATTGAAAACTAAACAAACCATCTGAATTAAACTAAATGCCAATAAAATATCACATTCGTAGCTTTATTTTGATATAAATATATTGTATATTGTATATTTAAATACTAAACAATTTATATCTTATACTAATTAGGCCTATACATTTAAAATTACAAACTCTATTTGAACCAGTTTGTTACATCCTAAATTAACGCGGATGTTACAAAGTGATTCAAATATCTTTTCTAAGACCCCCAGCTAATTTAAACCCTCGCTAAGAAAGGGTTAAAAGAAATTCGAAATTTTAGGGTGGTTTGGGGAGGAGGGTCAAAGTTACTAAAAATCCCTATAAGAACAAATTGGAATGAAATTTGGTACGTAGCTTCCTCTAAGGCCGTAGGTGCTCGCAACATTGTCAATGAAATTAAGTGAAAGTCAAACTTTGTAAAAACTATAAATTAAAACGATATATTTAAAGCTTTTTCATGTTAGATAGTAGTTTACAGGAATAAAATTTTCAGTGCTTTCCTAAATAGCGTAGACTTTTTTTCATGACCACTGTGGGATACGCACAGGTATTCAACAAACACTTAAAAATAATTACAATTAGGTCAAAAAGAATGAAAATACCAACAACCACGGGCAACGCCGTACGGGTCAGCTAGTAATAAATAAATACTAGCTGACCCGTGAGAAGCATTCGCATTCTAACTTACTTAAATCCCACTTAATTAAAGTACACACCACTGGTACTCTCCAGCTGGGTATTGTTATCATCAGTGTTGCCAACGCCAGGAAAATATCCCTACAACTTCATCTTACATCACTGTTACTTTCGGATTCTTTATTTCCTTTTTTTTTGTATTTTTTCGTATAAATGTATTTTGTATATTTTTTCGGTGTAGCAATTAAGGAAAGCTTTAAAATGATGCCTCATTCATGTAATTTGATGATGTATTAAGGAAGTTATGGCGTACCGGCAAAAAAATGGCCTTGAGAAATAATATATGTGATGTTTATTGTTGATACAGTAATCAGCTGTTTGCTGTAATATTTCCACTAACAGCTGATTTCAAACTTTGAAGCAATTGTAACATTTAGGTTAGGTTTTTATTTAAGTGTAGACCTGAACCTTGCTGGTTCTTTCAACCTTTATTATAACTGATGTTATAAAATATCCGAAACATTTGATTTGGACATTTCACATTATTTACCATCTTAGCTTTGGGGTTATTATTAATCCTACACCTTTAGGAAAATCATAAAGGCCCCAACGGGGTTGGCGTGCGGAACACGCAGGGGTCTCCCCTAGTAAATTGATAAACAGTTTTATTGGTACTCCTGTTTCCTCTGTCTTCCTTTAGAAAGCTCTAGTAGCAAAGATAGCGAATGGTGAACAGAAAGCTTTTTGTGTTTTACAGTTTGCAAGGTTTGAATCTGTAGAATATAGTGAAACGTGCGTTTACATGAAAACCTCCAAGTGATAATAACATCCGTAGATGGTATCATCAGACAACAGCTGTCATTGCAAAGGGAAGAGTACGATACGACCCTTAATAACGCGTTGAACGAGTAGCACCAAGAAATCAGTTGGGAAGGCAATCGTGAATTAGAAATTCCAGTGACATCTTCGTGGCGAGTTAACCCTCAACTGGTAACGTGGCAAGTTGTAACAAATTTGATAACGTGGGGTCTTTCAGACCCCCAACTCGTTTTTATTGCTTTTAGTAAAATTAATTACTTTTAAAAGCTAATTTAGTTATAGGTATTTAATAATAACTCCTTTTATGGTACAAAAGTCTTGTATTTTAAAAAATTTACCGTTTTACAATTTTTTCACAACATTCATTTTTTCTACATGAATTTTACTACGTTTTTATGTAAAAAGAAAAACACAACTTTGTCCTATTAAAAGTATTATGTATTAGAAAACACAAAATGTCCTTTTTTAATATATACATTTTTAGGTAGAAATTTGCCATAAAAACACTTAAATCACAAGCAGAGAATGTCAGTAGTCAGATTCCTAGTCCGAATCAGTTTCTAGGCAAGAATCACAGGTAGTCTTTATATGTTTAGTGCACATATGGTTGTGGCACTTAAAACATGTGGTCTTTATCTTTTCATCTTTTTTTATTGGACATACTGTGCACCTAAATCTTTGTCCAGGAACATTAAGAGCAGCAGGAACGTTCGCAACATCAATTTTGATTCTTTTGGCTGATTTTTCCCGTATCGCTTTCAGCAAGCGTTTCATTGTAGCTCTTGCTTGTATTTGTTCTGCATCTAAGGCTAAGCCCAATTCTTGCAGGAATTTTTTGCGGTTCACATTACTTTGAAGGAAGTTTCCTTGAAGCACTGCATGGCTGTCTATCCCTGCAATATCTAAAATTCTAAAGAACAGCGTTAGAGGCCAGCGGTTGGTTTCCCTGCCTGTAGAGTAAGTTGTGCGCAACTTGTCCACTACATCCACTCCACGTTGGTCATATTGTAAAAGGTGATAATCTCAGGTTTTTGTTCATCACCCGTTCTCTCATCAATTTTGTCGTGTGCCAAGTGCATAGTCGATAATAGCACATTTTAATTTTTTTTTGGGAACATAAGATACTATGGTTTTATCTTTCTGGTATGCGAACAAAGAAGACTTCAATGGCTTCTTATTTGCAAGTAACTCTTGAGGCAATTATTCCCTTTTTTACAGTTTCTACCAGCTTTACAGTTGTGCCAACAACTTGTCCGCTAAGGGAAAACTGGTGAACCAATTGTCTGTGGTTAGGTTTCTACCCGAACCATGAATCGGTAGAGTCAAAGTGTACTATTTGTACCTTGACGGCCCATCATTCTGTTTTCCTACATAGACCTCAGAATTAAGAACGTACCATGTTCTAGCATCTATCAAAGTAAACACTTTTAGGCCATACTTGGCCGGTTTACTAAATTTGTGCTCACGGAAAGCTGTAACGTAAATGGTAACGTGGGCGTCTAGCGACACCCCAAGCACTTTTGAAGGTTATGTTGAACAAACAAACATACAGAGCTAAGTGACTTAACTATGTACTGGACGCTCCCAAGGTCAAAGGAAGGTACTGAGAGTGACAGAACTTCTGCCAACCAAAGAAAAAAATATCCCCACTTTTGTAGTGGTTGGGGTCTTTCTACACCCCTCGTTACCAATTGAGGGTTAAAAGAGACGCTTACAACTAAGTCCCTATCGTTTGCCGTTGTTACAAGCTTCAAAGATTACAGACTACGGTTTAAGTACCAGCTTTTGAATGCACTTTTGGGAAAAAATTATTTCCTAGCCAAACTTGAACGTTATCTTGAACATGTTTTGGCCTAAAGCCTTAAGTCGATTGAAAGACCTGGAAAACGCATCTGTTTATAGATTAGCTACTTTGCATAATATTTTTATGAAGGACACTTATTAAGATCTCCAGGAAGTTTGAACTTCTATTCAACAAAATTCTTGAAATAAGAATTATACAGGATGTCTCGCAACTATTTGACCACTTTCCGTGAATATAGTAATCACCGAGAACTAATTTCAGCCAGAACTATTGCACTTTCTCAGTTACCCTTGACCCACTGATAAACCTTCTTTACATTTTTTTCGTAAAATGTTTAGTTTGTCATACATTCAACTTTAAAAAGTTTGAACCACCATTAAAAGTTTCACTTTTGTGTAAATCAATGCGATAAACCTTCATCCTGAGTTTCGTAAATTTATCATAAAATGTTCATGAGATTATATTGTTTTCACAAACACACATACAGACAGACACCTTCTAAACTAAGCAAGATAGGACACATGTTATACCGTATTACAGTATTTGCTAGTTTTGTCCTGCTGAATAACATGGTAAAGTTTGATTGGGCACCATGTAAAAACAAATGAACAATTTTTCCTTTTTACTTCCTCACTATACTATAGTATAGAGAAAGTATAGTGATCGCAAAAAAAATCGACGTTGAGATTTTTGTGGAAATATCCGTTTTGGGACTTCCTCAGTCAAAAAAAGTGTTTTTTACAAAATGTCTGCCTGTATGTCTACAAAGCTAGAGAGAAAACTATTCAATCGATTATGAACAAATTTGCACCAAACATGTCAATTAGGCCAACGAAAAAAGGATTTGAACAATTTTGAAAAACAACCACCTTTTCGGTAAAAACTCCCAAAAATCAGATATTATTATTATTATTAGTAAACGAGAATTTTTTGAAAAAAGCTGTTTTTTTGCATATGGTGGGTACATTAAGGGCTATCCAAAAAAAAACCACAAAAAATCAGTTAGAGTCGTGCTTATTTATAGCTCTTAATGTATACTTGGACCTATACATAATGGAAGACAGATCAAAATAGACACGACCATCGTCAATAATTCAAATTGCGGCATTCGTTGTAATTTCACCATTAATTTTAAATAATCAATCATCAACATTTTAATTTAAAACTAAAAAAACCGCATCTTTCTTGTTTAAAATTCTTGTTTAGCTAATAATAATAACAATAATAATAACTAATTTTGGGGGGGGGGGTTTGGCCTAAAAGGGGTTGTTTTTCAAAACTTTTTCGTGCAGGATTAATTGACACGTTTGGTGCAAATTTGTTCGAAATCGATCGAATAGTTTTCTCTCTAGCTAATAATAATAATAATACTTATTAGTTAATCTCCTACTTTCTCTCCTACCCTACCTACAAAATTATGAAGTCACAGTGAATCTGTTTAATAATTTAAATACGTTAGTGAGAAAGTATGTGCCAGTTTCTGGTACCGTTTATTATTTCTAAAAAAGAGTCAAAAGCACCGCAAATGAGTTAAATCAAATTTGTTTACGATAATATCTCAAAATTGTTTAAAAGAATGTTATTTATGTATTTTAAGGTCTACAGAAAGTTTTAAGATGATATATTATATTAAATAACATTTAAGGGACGGCTCTTGCAGTCGGCCATGTTGGCTGACACTCCATAAGACCAATGTTAAATTAAAATCCAAATTTTTCCTTTATTTTTGATCGGAAAATTATAAACGATATATCATTTTAAAGCTATGGTCAATATGCATAAAATGGCTTTTTAAAAATTAAGAAAAATATTTTGTTTAATATTTATTAACAATTTAAAACATTGATTTTTAATATTTTTATATTTTGTCACTATTAATTATAGCAAAAAACTACCAAGCCATTCGCCTGAAGAATTTCGTCCCCAAGATTTTGGTATTTTTTTAAAAACGCTATTTGAACAATTGCGGGTTTTAAATGGATTTAGGCTGAGCAATTTACGTGTAACCTACCGCCGCTATAGGGTGGTTTTAAATATTTTTTACGTTGTAACTATTAATTATAGCGAAAAATTACCAAGCCATTCGGACGAAGAATTTTGTCCCCAAGAATTTGGTATTTTTTAAAAAACGCTATTTGAATAATTGCGGGTTTTAAATGGATTTAGGATGAGCAATGTCCGTGTAACCTACCGCTGCTATAGGGTGATTTTAAATATTTTTTACGTTGTAACTATTAATTATAGCGAAAAATTACCAAGCCATTCGGACGAAGAATTTTGTCCCCAAGAATTTGGTATTTTTTAAAAAACGCTATTTGAATAATTGCGGGTTTTAAATGGATTTAGGATGAGCAATGTCCGTGTAACCTACCGCCGCTATAGGGAGTCGCAGGTTGCTTTCTGTTTTACTAGAGCCGACCCTTAAGCTACAGCTTTCTGTTTAATTTTACTGGGCTTAATTTTATTGTTGGATGGAAACTGTGTCTGCGACGCATATTGCGTCATTCCAATTGAAGGCGTTGTCACTGATACACTTTCTGCCCATTCCCTGGGGATGTGATATCCATAACTCGGTCATGTCATATAATCAATCTGTAATCTATACACATCATAAAATTGGAGTGTCTGTCTGTGGTTTCACAACACAAGCTTTTTTTCTAAGCTCATACAGTTATTCGCACGGTACCAAAACATAAACACACATTTCTAAATTTTGTGTCTGTCTGTTTGTCCGGGCTAATCTCGGCAGAACCAATTTTGACGAAACTGTCATTAACATGTGAGGACTTTTCAAAGATTATTTTAGGCTACTTTAATTCCAAAAATATTTAAAATTAATGTTAAAAATTTTAAAATTATAAACAACATTAGGGATTCTGTGGAAAAATGTTGGGGGTATTGCGTGTCTATTTAGATCTCTACCTTACATTTTGTACAGTTCACAGCTACTCCCTCCACCCAACTTAGATCCAAGTGCCTCTGTCCTAATCAATCATCATTTACGTAAAAATCCCTATACAAAAATTTAAAAATGTAAAAATTATGGATAAAATTAGGGAATTTGAGGACAAATGTTGGGATAATGAGTGTATATTTCAACCTCTGTCTTACATTTTGTACAGTTCACAGCTACTCCCTCCACCCAACTAAGATACAAGTGCCTCTGTCCTAATCAATCATCATTTCCGTAAAAATCCCTATACAAAAATTTAAAAAATGTAAAAATTATGGATAAAATTAGGGATTTTGAGGACAAATGTTGGGGATAATGAGTGTACATTTCAACCTCTGTCTTACATTTTGTACAGTTCAAGGCTACTCCCTCCACCCAACTTAGATCCAAGTGCCTCTGTCCTAATCAATCATCATTTACGTAAAAATCCCTATACAAAATTCAAGTTATAAAATATAACCAAAATGTGATACGGTAAAGCATTATTTCAAACTGGTATTCAAATCATTTTAATAGCGATAGTTGTTTGAATTATGATACAGTAAGCATTTTTATTTGTTTGTGTTAGCTATTACCTAAAAAAACAGCTATAAATTATTCTAAACAAACAACCGGTTGTGAAGAATAATTATCCGATTCTAAATTTGTCAAGTTTGGATGTTTGCTTTCAAGAAATGTGTGTTGGTTCATTGTAGGCCTAACCTAGAATTATGTTAAGTTTTTGATCCAAATCAGCTTGTTTTATTTATATTATGTAACTAGCTGACCCGTACGGCGTTGCCCGTGGTGGTTGGTATTTTCAGTCTTTTTAACGTAATTGTATTCCTTTTAAGTGTTTAGTCAGTGAGTGGTATTTGGCTTTTATATATATAGATCT
>JAGFPH010011938.1:0-32383 GCA_018207615.1 Philaenus spumarius | reverse complement strand
TGTAGGCTCCGTTTGTAAAAAATATTTTTCGCCCATGCACGGCATTCAACGTTGATCAACCTATGTACTAAAAAAAGAAAAAAGAATACATTAATATACATTAATTAACTTGTAAGCTTAATCAAGAAATTTGTTGCAGTAGGCAAAGCTATTAAGTTAGAGTTGACTTCATTATTTAATTGAAGGCCTCAGCATAATAAAATTATCTATTTAAATTATAAATCTTGGGAAATTTTAAATGGTTATTATGAAAAGCAGGAGTAAAAAATATATTTTACCAAAATGTCCTAAATTATCAGAAGTAAGAAAATCATTGCTACCAGCTAAAAGTATATAGATCAAAATGTTTATTATGTTAATCAAAGATAATATTATGTTACGTTATAATCTAACACATCCCTCCCTGGCTGCATACTACAGAGCTTGAAGAATTTATGAATGTTAGGGGTTAGTCAGTACTTTTTAAACATGTACAGAAATCATGGGGATGTAGGTGGAAGAAGTCTTGTAGAAGAGATTAACTTGGCTTAATGTGTATTATGATATTATATAATAAACTGTTTGTAAATAAATGAATTTGTAATGATAGGTATGCTTAGTGTTTAAAATATTAGAAATGGCAACTTAGCAAACAGCCATAATGTTATTGTTAAAACTATGTTACTGTAATAATGTTAAATAAAGCATAAAATTTGTTCTATTCATTATAAATTTGTTATTTTTGTACTATATTTTTTTTTATAATGGGATAGAGGAGTGCAAGGCCTACCCAACACTGCGACCCACTAGGATCTATTGTGGTAAGACCTACTTCAAATAATTACTAAAATATTGTATTTCTTTTGACAGAAAGGACTTAGTATCTGGCCATATCAAACATGATTTCATTGTAGCTCAGTTCAAAACTATACTTTTACCAGTCAAAGTTAGCATGTAGCATGAAACAACTTAAATTTAACTCTATTAGTTATTAATACTTACCGCTAGCAATCCTTTAAAGTTTTACCTTCAATTTAAAATATTACATATGTACACTACATGTGTTTTGGACTTTTACCAGATGATGAACAAACTAATATCAGTTCCAATAGATGAGTACGACTACAAAGAGGAATTAAAAACCATAAAACATATTGCCCACCAAAATTGATTCAAACCTATAGTAGTTGACAATGTACTCAGAAAAATGAATCGAAAGAGAAATAACACCAAACCCAAAACAAAATAGGCTAACAAATTTGTAAAACTACAACAAGTTTAACACTGCAATAGCTAACGTCTTCAGATTACAAGGATACAAAATAGCGTTAAAAACCAAACCCAACTTAAAGCAAATACTAAATAGGAATATAACTAAGAATCAGGACAAATTCACAAATACTGGCGTACATAAATTAAACTGTACCGGTAGTTAATGCGATAAATTTTACGTGGGACAAACAAGACGTTCGTTCAACATGCGATACAAACAGCATATCCAAGCACTAAAACTCCCCGAAAAATCCAAGTTTGCGGAGCACTTGGTAAATTGTGATCATTCATTTGACAGCATGAATGATAACATGCAAATATTACAGAAATGAAAAAAAGGTTATCACAATGACCTCCAAAACAATTTATTAGAAATTATCATTCTAACCATCCCGAACATGTAAAGGTTGGTTGAGCGTATGGTTTGTTTAAGAGAGCTCATACGGTATGCAGTAATGAGATGGATTTTAAACAAGAGATTCAACAAATAAATCGAGATTTATTGAATAATGACTATCTACAATATATCATTGACAGAGCTATTAAAAAAGCAAATAATAATAATAACAAAAAACTTAATGAAAAACCATTAACGACAGTTCAGATTCCGTATGTAAAAGGTATTTCGGAAAAAATAAGTAGATTGAATTCCAAGTTTTGTATTAGGACTGTTTTTAAAAAGTCATTTACCTATTAAAAATTATTTTAATGAATTGAAACCTAAAAATATCGATTTGGATAGCAAGAACATTGTGTACAATTTACCCTGTCAGTGTGGGTCGTCGTATGTGGCACAAACGTCTCGTCCATTTAAAAAACGTGTTTCTGAGCATAAAAAATGTATAACAACGGGCGAAGTTAATCGGTCTAAAATTGCGGAGCATGTCATAGCGAACAATCATGCTATTCTTTGGGATGAGGGGTTCCACCTACTAAAAGAGTCTAACTGGAGAAAGAGAGTTTTCAAAGAGACTGCTATAATGTCCGTGAAGGAAAACTGTATTTCCCAGCCAAGTTCCACCGTAAGTGCTATCTATTCTATTTAATTAAAAATGAAGTACAGAGACTTTTTGACAGGCCTAATGTAAGAATTAATAATACCAATGTAGTGGGGGTTGAACCTTTGAACGACCTACGATTGATCCCTACTCAGTCAACCTTTGTTAGGCGTTCGGAAAGGTTGCAACAGAAAACGTCCGCTAAGATCTAGGACTTACATCATCTGAGGACGCGAAGTGTTATTTGTTCTTTGCGAAATGTCGTGTTTTTGTACATCATACTGTATTTGTTTAAAGGATTTTGTGTTGTGTTTTTGTGAGTGTGGTGTGACGTGCTTTGAAGAATTTTATATTTGACGACAACGTGTCCTGTATCAGCAGTTCTATACAATTGAAACAGCAATAAGGTGGGTGTAGTCCATATAACATATCTACCACCCCATCTACAAATGTCTTTCAAAATTATAATTATATATAGGCTACATTTGAAAGAGAATATTTTAATCATTTTTTCTACATAGTCACCATTCAAATTGAGGCATTTATCATAATGATGCACAAGCTTTTCAATTCTGCCTCTGTAGAAATTGGCTGCCTTAGATTTCAAGCACTCATTTACACCAGTACGAAGTCCTGTAACCCTGTCAAAGCACTGTGTTGCAAGTCGGGTCTTCATCACTGGAAAGAGGAGGTATCGCTCAGCACCAGATCCGGGCTGTATGATGGGTGATCAAACACCTCCCATCCAAAACCATACACGAGCTCTCGGGTATGATTAGCTGTGTGTGAAAGTGCATTGTCATGGAAAAACATCACTTTTGAAATCAGTTTTCACTGACTCTCGCCTTAGTTTTGTCAATGTTTCGCAATATCTTTCTGAATACACCACTGCCTTGCTCCACCGTCACTCGATATTCCGCCACAGTACAACTCACAAAGTTGCCGATGAATTTCAAATAGTTTAAGGTTTTTGCCGCCTATCACAACTCGCAGTATTTAATATTGAAGCGCACGTTTCAATAATTCAAAAAGAGCAAAGTGGAAAATCACGGATCACATGCTACAACAACTTGATGCATACTGGCTGCAGAAACCTGTTGATGCCAAGATGGCAGCTTTATCTTTACCCATTGCCACTCTAGGCACAAACTTTAGTAACCAGTGGCTACAATCTAAGGCAGCAGATTTCTACCGAGGCAGAATTGAAAAGTTTGTGAATCGTTATGTTTGTCCCTTTCAAATTTATATAATAAAATTTCTTTTTTTATTGGGTTGGTTTTTTATTTCAAAATGAAAATTCCTTTCTTTACAGCCTTTGTATTATTTAACTAATTTAAAATTCCCATACATATCTAAATAATAAATATTTTCAAAATAAAGAAAACCTTGATAACCTTGTAGGTAATGGTCTGGAATGAATGGTCAAGATAGTTATTTGACAATATAATATCTGTGCATTACTAAGAAACATATTTTACCAAAATTAATTTTTAGTTTTCAGTGTGGCAGTGCTGCTATGCCATATCAAATGGTCAAATGTTTACCACAGCTCTAATACTAATTGTAATCAAATTACTAAAATTTGATGATAACTCTTTTTATTTCAGTTTCTATTGATTAAATAAATCTTAAGGAGAAATAAATATTGAATTTTAAATTGATTAGTAATAATAAAATAGTCTGTTCTTACTATTGGTGAATTTTACCATATTAGAGACGAAGACTGAGATAATTCATTCGGATACAAGGTTATATTGTGTATACTTTTAAAAAAATTAATAAAACACTTGCAAAAGCACCACTGCAATTGAGACTAAAAAGGTACTACTACCATTTTGGAATTGTTGACTGTACCAGTCTCTATTTGAGGGTGTGTTGTACATAAGTTAGGAATTTAAGGCAGTTGTAAAAGCTAATTCATATCAAAAGCATAAGAAAATTTGTATTTTTGAGAAAAATCCGTTTAAACAGATTTGTTTATATTTCAAAGAAGAGTGTAGTACTACAAACTTCTTCTGTATAAATTCCTTATTATGGCAGTTTGTAGTGTTTGTAAATTTATGTAAGATAAAATAAAAAAATACTTACATTTTGGTCTTTTGAAGTGTATCGCTACCAAGGGACTTAGGTATCCTTGTTCGTTGAGGAAAGGATAGAAGAATCCTGGAAACCCAGGTTTAGGATATAATTCAATTTCTCCAATGTTCTCTGTATCTGCTGGGGCCTCCCCTTTGCAGCTAATCCATATGGTGTTTAACTAGATAAATTTTTTTAAATAACAACAAATTATTTTTAATTTCATAAACATGATGTCTTATGTACTAATACTTTAACAAAAAACCTAACTTATTCAGATAATTCTGGAAGTGTTTAAGTTAAACAAATACAAAATCGCTGTAATAATAGTCAGTGGCAGCTTTGACTAAATTATGATTATTGAAAAAGCAATATGCTGAAAAAATGGATTTGTTGGAACTCCTTCTGATTTGTTTAAAAATATTTGTTTACTTACAACATTAGAGAAATTGTTTTTTCGCTCATACAGAATTGGCCATGAAAACGGGGGGGGGGGGGGGGGGGGGGGGGGGGGGGGAGGGGGTGATTTTGCACATTGCAAATCAAACAAGAACCTGCACCAATTAAAAAGGTAATGCTCCCAATCGTTGAAATTTCTATAAAATTTAAAGTAACACACAATGAAAATTAAAGACAACTATTTCACCAAATATTGCGAAGTCACCACAAAGAAGTCTTCGACAAACAACATTGAAATAAACATGGGCCGGATATCAGTGAGACGTTTGTTTAAATATACTAGTTGGTTCCATTAGAAAATACAGACAGATTGGTCAACATTTGAAAAATACATATAAAAGTACAAGGATAGGACTGCTCTACCATATTAGTAATGGCAATGAATACAGAACTTATAAGAAGCGCAACACCCATGTTTAAGATCCATCCTAATTTTATTTGAATCTGGCACATTTAACAACACAGCTGCCAGGCAAAAACGCTACTGTCGTCGGTGTGGCAGGTGTGAGTGAGATAGAGAATGAGCCAGCCAGCCATAGAGAGAGACAGGTGGAAATTTTCAACCAGCGCTGCCTAAAGGCTGTTGCGCTAAGCTCGATTTGGCAGCAACCAACCAGGCTGACTATTCTTCATAAGCGTTGCGCTTCTTATAAAATCTATATTCATTGGTAATGTAAGTGACCACGCCCCCTAGACCTTCCGGCTCATTGGCCCCCCTCAATAGATTGACCCCCTCCCCCCCCCCCCACAATAGCATTATTTATTAGAACCTCTGATATTTTATAATTTTATTTATTATAATGAATTGAGTAACAACTAATTTGTTCATGTCAGCTCGAGTTTTCCCCTTCCCGAAATTAGCGTATTCAACGTATAAAGTAAACTTGTTTATGTAAAAGAGATTATATTTTACCAACAAAGCTAAGCTGAGAGGCATTTTTAAAAGAAAAAAAGGACTTTATAAATATTTACTGAAAACAATTAATGACTTTTAACTTTCTCAGAGATACTTCTGCTTAAGATAAAAACAACTACTTAAAATATATATATTATAATCATAATCAAAGCATTAACATAATACATTGTAGCCTATTTGAACTATAGTAAGAATAACATAAAAAAATTACTTTACTGGATCAGTGTCAAATATTTTATTATTGACAACATTTCAACAATAAAAATAAAATAATTGTATATCAAAGAATGCTAAACACGAAAAGACCAGAAGAACCAATTACACTTTTGATTTTATAAAAATGCACATGAAAATTGGTTAATTAAAGAATTGGTTTTTGAAACACCTGCCCCAATTATAGTTGTGAATGGAACAAAAAACATAGTAGATATTCAGAAGGAATATCAGAAAAGTATTAACAAACTAACAATTCTTTGCATTGCTGTATTTCTTCAATTTTGCTCTTTTTTGAAAAGAAAGTAACCAAACTAGCTTGCCTTTTATGTTTATTAATTTCAGTTCTACTGCACAGCAATTAACCAACACTAACAAATGTATGTACAAACATTTTTGCATAAATGTTATACTTGCTATACTCAATACAACGTTGCAGGCGACATTATTTTAGCATCAAGTAATCTCATCTGCAACTTGACATTACAAAATAACACTCTTTAACAAAACTGCCAGATTATAACCTTTTTCGCTTTCGTTAATACGTTATTGCAACCTTATCGAGATGCCATGGAATGTTAAAGACTATTACCACAATGTAACGGTAATTCCTGTCTCTAGTTCAGTAGTATATTATAAAGACTCAGTCAGTGAAAGGTTTCACAACATAAGCTTAGCGAATTTCAATACACACATGTGGATTACACCAGCAAGAGTTTTCTGTTTTTATAGTTCGGTAGATTTTAAACAAATAATGAAGGAATAAACTTTCACCATCTAATATAATGTCTTTATTCGTGTTTAATGTAGGCTACTATTTAATCTGTATTGTATTTGTTTCAGTTACTTTTTGATTGTTATCATTCTTGAATTTTTAATTTGTAATAGATTTATTTTCGAGGCAATATGGAGGGGGTCGGAAATATGCCAACGACGAACTGACGATTCAGTATCTTGGTTCCTCTTGACACCGTGTTGAGTTCTGAGAGCTCTGCAATCGCTTAGTTCCATTTCATTCAATTTTGTAATACTATTAGAAGAAGCTTATGCAATTTTTTAAATATCATTTACACTCTTAAACCTCCCCCCCAAAAATTTCAAAAGCGCAGTCTGCACCGTGACCCTCCCGTCTGAGCACTTCTGGTATATGATAGTACTGAATTTGTATTTAATGTGTGATTTTCTGACAAATGCCTCATATTTGAAAATAAATTTATAAACAAACAACTCTGTTTCTTAGTTTTATTCCACCAGACATAATTATTGAGAAACTACTCCAAAGTAAATGTGAAAATCTGGGTCTTTATTAGAGATGACCATTAAATCACATATCTGTTAGTTCACTAGATTCACATCACAGGTATAACTGTGATTGCCAATAAGCCAGTAACAGCGAAATACAGTGAATTTCCTTTTGTATTTCAATATTATTATATTTATTATTTTCTGTATGCATTAAATTAATAATTGACTGAAAATAATATTGACTAAATCAGGGAAAATATGAAGTCTTTGTTGGTGTGTTTTATGATAAACTCTGTTTGTAGCTAGTCACACTAAGTACCGTACCTTTCTGTGATTCCCTCACTGTTCAGCACTATCAGTGATCACAGATCACACAAAGTAGCAATTTCAACCCTCCAATCGTGACCCTCTAACCACAATCATATGTTTACCAATACAGTACAGTCCCGCTATTCCGAACAGAGTTCAGAAAAAATACCGATTTTTTTAACATAAAAACAGGAGAAATCAAAAGACATTTGTGAAAAAAGTGCATTTATTGTTATACAAATAAGTTAAATAGAGACATACTGTACATAGAGCCTAAGCTTGATGAAAACGCCTGAAACCAAACTGGAATGAAAGCTGGTTTTGTTTCCTTCACGTTTTCAATCCGTTTTGTGGGAACTAAGTTACCGCAACAAGCATCAGGTGAAAAAGATACTGGGTCGGTCAGAAAGAAGAAAGGATTAGATACAACAGCTAGGCACTAATAGTGTTGTTGCCACTTGCCAGTTGTGTTCATTCGTTTTTCTCCTCTGTTTTCGTTATCTCGAACGAATTTTTTTTTTCGATCTTTTTTCAAGACAATGTGGTACTAACGGACAGACTGCGGGATGACAAAGCGGACAGTTTGAACAACCTATCCATTCCCTTCCGTTTTTAGAACAAAACAGAATCGTAACGCAACGGAAGGAAAAAACGGATGGTGTAAACCTACACTAAGGCGAGGTCAAGAGCATGTGCCGCGTCTACGTATGATGTGAGTTAAGTTTGAACGTTCACCTCCTCCTCGATATCCTCCGAGCCGATCAACGCTGTATAGAACTGACACTAGCAGGTGTCCCTACACTTAATTTACGCCTGAAAAAGTCATTATGTTGATATTATTAATGAAATCCGCCTATTCCGAATTCCCGCTAAACCGAACAGTGTACGGTCTCAATTAGTTCGGAATAGCGGGCCTCCACTGTCCAACCTTTATCCGTTATTTAATCAAAACCCATGGTTAGAAATCCAAGCACTATTAATTTATTGTGGAATATTTAGTTTTGTAGCTTATTTTTTTTAAATGAACGATTGCCGTGTTGATAAATAGTTTGTATCAAAATAAATGCAAAACAAAAAATTTTAACCTACTATGTTTGTCTATAATTACTATAACACCTATATCAAAATGAATTTATTTATAAAAATATAAATTTTAAAAAACAAAGAGTATATTTGGAATTTTGGAAGATAAAATATTAGTTTTGGGTTTTGACACGTATAGACCGGTTTTACAATTGAAAGAAGACTATCAGCCTTAAACCTCAAGTAAAGTTTTTATCAGTAGAAGAAATTATCTTTAATCACAGGTAATATAGAATTACCATACAGTACAACCCCTCTTAACCGGTCTGGTCGGGACCATGACACTGGCCAGTTGATCCAAGGTTCCCGTAAAAAATAGATGTTTGTTCAAAAATAACCTACAATACAAATTTCATAAATAACCAACCAAATAAGACGTTATTGCAACTCATTATATTGTATGTACTGTACATACAAAAGCAAACAAACACCAACAAATTAAACATTTTAACTTACATAAACTTTGAAAACTTAATTTATGTATACTAATTTATATATACAGGAACTTGTACTCACAAAATTCAGTAAAGGTTCAGCAGTAAAGGTAATTCTTCGACAAAGCAACAGACGAAGAAAGAGAAACAAAGGATGCCGCTTTGTTAATTGATTCTAAGAAAAAATACAGTTGCCGAAGCAAGATTTGATTCCCCTCTTGCTTCCGCGGCAACTGTATTTTTTCTTTGAATCAATTGACAAAGCGGCATCCTTTGTTTGTTTTTTATGCCCCTGTTCCCCTGCCACAACACTCCCCTGTTCCCCAGCCGCACACCTAACGTTGCGTCACCCCGATTTATTTTCTAGGAAATGTCCGTCAAACAATCAATGTTTGAGACTTCCGCCAGTTAATATATTTGACTCTTTTGTTCCTTGGGAAAGGTCGGTTAATCTGAGGACCGGTTTATCCGAGGCCGGTTAAGAGGGGTTCTACTGTACCTGTTATTACTATAAGTGAAAAGTAACAGATAATTCCAACACTAGTCCTTGTTTAATTAAGAGAAAAAGAGTTATCATATTTCTTCTTTAAAGGGATTTAAAATATTTCTGCTCATCACAAAATATTCCTCTTAGAGGCAAATGGTTTCAGCGGGACGGGGCTACTAGACAGCCAGCAAAGGGATCACCCACCTTCAGAGACCAAGTGATATCTCGTGGAGTGGAAATTTAATAGTATACTTCTTTCCAATACTGATACGTATATAAAGGGTATTTTAAAAGAAGCAGTTTTTACCCAACAACAAACAATCATTGACAAGCTGCATGAGAATATAGTGGCAGTTGTAAGAAACATGTCTTAAACACATGTTCAAATACCTACACAGATGCTAGAAGTACTGTTAATCAGACAATAATCACATAGAACATGAGTTCTGTCACAAAATCATAAAGTTTTGGTTGTTTTTACCTAGAATATGTAATATAAAACTAAAATTTATTAAACTAATAACAAACAATATGAAATTCTGCTTCAGTGTCATTTGTTTTGGGTCATACAAATGTTTCATATTTTGAAAATAAGCATTGATGTATTATTAAATGTTATTATGTTATTTAACTCTAACATAACTATACTTAATGTAATAGTTAGTAACATTTTGATATATGAACATAACCAATTATTGTTGTTAAACAGAGAATTATATTGTTTTGTACTTACTTCTGCTTTGTTTGTTATATTTTTTATGTATGATACTAAAGATGCTGGCATATCACCAGGTAATGCATTTGAATCATTGTAGAATTCCGGGACCCATCCATATATCTGAAAATTAAATTACTTTATTTTATATAATTTATTTTGTTTTGTTTTTATTAACACATACATTTAGATATTTAATAGAAATAGTGCTAGGTCTCATAAAATGTTCCAGTTCTGATTTTATAAAAATTTATTAAGAAACATTACAAGATATTCAACCATATCTTGTTTAAAGTAGCCTACTCCCAATTATACCTTAAAAATAACTCCCAAGGTTGACCTGCCTAGTAACACACAACTCTCCCAGGAATCTTCCAAAATCTTAAGTCAAAGGTACGCTCATATTATGGATATTAGGATATTATAGAGTGACTACTGTGCATTGACAGAACATAATTAATGTAACAGAGTATGAGAACAAAGATCTAAGACCTTAATTCCTGATCATAGTGGAATCGTCTGTACATTAGTGATGCTAAAACTGCATGACAGTTTTGAGGCAAATAATTAGGAATTGTTCTAGTAACATAGTATAGTAAAGGGAGGAAACTGGGTCTACTGGTGTTTCTAAATAGTTCCTTAGTAATCAAATATTTATTTAGGATGCACGTTTTGAGATAGTTGCAAGTCTTTTTATCTGTCTCATGTCACTAGACCTACCTTATCTTTAAAATTATTACTAAGGAAAAAGCTGAACACTGGGAAAAATAAAGTTGCATTGAAGGATTGAAACTGTTCTGTTTTTTCTCAATTTTAATGAAGATGGTGGATACAAGGAAATGAAACACCAGCAACTAGGCCTGAAGCTTTGCAACTTATTTAGGAGGTTCAAGTGTAAACGATGTATTATTCTTCCCTTTACCATAAGGCAAAATATGTGGGGAATGTCTTACTTACCCTGTTCAGTTTAAGGAATACACAAGGACTGGCAGTCGGGTAGCTGTAGTTATTTTTATGTATACATGGTCCCCAATCCTTACTGTTGATTGCTAGTGCACATACATATCCAGGTTTTGGTTGCTTCCCATAATCACAGTTCTGTTGATTCTTTCCTCCTCCAGGTAATAGTTGGGAATCATTATATACTATAAACAGTTATTTAAAATGATAAACATATTAAATCTAATGTTACGTTGTATTTAAACATATTGTTTAATTTATTGTACAATATTTATATTTAGAATATCATAAATAACATACTGATGAATTGAGAACAATTCCTAAAATATATTTGTTTATACACTTGGGTCCTAAAATGCTATCCTAAAACTAAAATTAAAACTAATATTTTGAGTAACTTTTCATTGATGTATCCATTTCATTCAGTGAAATTTTGTCTTTATTAGTGCTCAAATACTGTAGAACCTCACTAATTCGAACCTCGATAATTCAAAAACATCTATAATTTGGAACTTTTGTCACTTTCGCTCGGAAAACCTCTAATATTAGAAAATAAATATTCCGTTATTTCAAAGTATTTTTAACATCTAATAGCCTCTAAAATTCGAATTTCGTTTTACACATGCTTCTACAATTAATTCAAATTTGTTTGCTAAAATTCAAATTTTATCCCCCATTAGCCTCTGAAAATCGAAGTTAGGTAATACAAAAAACAAGCTTGTTGAAACACAAACTAGTACGGGGGTACGAATAACAACTGTAAATTCACTCATAAGCTAAAGTAAAATAATGGCTCAGACACAGTTTCCTCCAGGGTCAAGACTATTGCCAGTGTTTTTGTTGATTCGTTACAACGTGTTTAGTTACATTACAGTTCATTTTTAGTGGATTCTTAAAATATAGGTTTACCGCCGTAATTCGAATTTTATGTACACTATCACAATTCAAACTTCCTATAATTCAAACAAAATTGCTTTCCCTTGGATTTCAAATTAGTGAGGTTCTACTATATATTATTCTTTGTAGAATGTACACATTTTTCTGACACAACAAGCATCAGTTGTATTTTGAGTTTAACACTGCCCATATTTGCAAAGGTTTTGTCTTTATGTTTTTTCTAGTATTAGAGCGTTGTACTATTTCTTAGAACTTGATATTGTACAGTTGTTAAGTTAATGAGTTTGTACAATTAATTCATCTAAGATTTCAGCAATTTTAAAAACATCAGTACTATTTTGATACAGAAGGTATGGATAAATAAATATGAGTTTGACTGTTGAGATAATATACTTAATAAAATACACTTACACACAAACTCTAACAAAAATATTTTGACTACACAAACATGTTTCAACAGCAGCACCATTATCATAAGAAGCTTCAATAATTTGACTACAACCAGTTTTTTGTATAAACTTACAGTTTAGGAAATTATCCAATGCTCCGACCCAGGTTTTGGTATTTGTACTATTGTTATGAATGTACCAAATTAAGGAACCTTTTTCAACTTCTTGTGGCATGGGTCTGAAACCCATACCTGAAAACAAAAATATGTATTAATTATTGGTGAGCGTAGATATTTTATATTTTTTATTCAAAAATAATTGAGAAGTATAATTATTAAATTTTGTTTTGAAATGTAGTTTAAACCCCAAAATTTCAAACCTTGTTATAATTTAAAACCTATATTCAATATATATAACTATGTTTAGAGTTCACACTTTACAATATTTTAACATTTCGTTGATTTACTCTAGTATGATGAAGCTAATGTTTTCAATCTCATTTAAATTATTATTAATAAAATTTTATTAATTTAAAAATATGTTCAAGCTCCTAGTTTAGTAAATAATAATGTACCGGTATCGGTAAGATGTATATACTACATATTTTTGTCTAGTTTATAAATTAGTAACTTCTGAAATGTTTTGGGTTCCATAAAAGTAATTAGTTGATTTAATTTTTTTAAATGTCAGCAACTTAGAAACAAATAACACTTATTAATCGTCATTCTGAATATTGATATATTCATTAATAAGTCGATGATAACCACCTAAGTTTTTCGCCTTTAAAAACCACCTTCATTAATAAGTAAATGACTTACCGTCTTCAATATTTTCGTATACTATCGCGTATAAAACAAAAAATAGTTTACAGTGTTATTTGAACAATAAAAATAAATTGACGGACAAATTTTAATGCACAGGAATATACCAACTGCCTTGCAATGATTGTCAAAAAATGTATATAGAACAAACAGAAAGGTAATTTAAGAGAAAGTTATTCCAGCATAAATGAGACCCTAAAAACATAACACCGATGCAAAAAGGGAAAGTTTAAGAATGCTTTAGAACAATTTGAAATTTACAAGAGCTTTAAAATAAATAACTAAATTTTAGTGAATGAAAAATTAAACATTAATTCGAATGCGCTTTACGATACTGTTTTTACAAAACTAGATAAGACGCTCTACTCCCTCTCGACGAATTAACACTCATAATATCTGAAGTATGTATCGGGACACTATGATAGACTGTTGACTGAGTTCATTTTTATTTTTATCGAATGTTACGTGCATGTAAGTGTTTTGCGTTTATGTGTAACTGTGTGTTAAGTATTTGTGTTTGACGAAGGGAAACCTAATATTACTTGAAAATGGCTGAATAGCTGAAACGGCCGTCGTTTAAACGACGATGGTATATGAAAATATTTAAGTTATATACTTATTAATCTATAGAAAGAAATCCAGTTTTGAAGTACAGTGTCAAGAAATCTGTGCTTTATTTGAAAGATTCGTACCGGTAAATGATCTGCTGCTGGCTAAAATTTAAATTCATGCTAATAAAAGACCAGCTATTTGGTGTGAACAGTTAGCAGCTGCATCATTTTGATTTTCCAATACTGCAGCACACATTTACGTTACGCTTAGTTGCTAGTATTTGAACTCTGTAAGATACCATATGCTTCCGTTGCCTTTATTAGCATATGTAAAGATGTTTAAAAAATGTTAATTAAAACAATTAAAAGAAAATTTAGATAAGAATAAATAATGAATGAAATGAATACCAGATAAAATTGGCAAACCATTACATGCAATTTTAAAAACCTCAGATCCGAGTTCCCTAGCCCAAAAATCCCTGTTTAATGAATTATGTCCAAATTTATCAATGTTTTCCCATTTACGCCTTCAGCATGATATCAGCTGTGCCTCGGTAAGCTTTGAAAATATCTTTTTACCAGCCACCAGTTTTCCCTCATTAATCAGAAGCTAACGTGAAAATTATTAATACGACTTCAAGGTGCATTAAGACGATCAACCTATGATCAACCTTTGTGCCACAGATTTGGATGGGAATCTTACACAGAAACTCTTCTGCCTACTGCCAGCCACAGTCGAGCTGTTCTTTATGTTCACCAAATTCTTCTTTATTAAACTCAAAGTATGGATCGTATTACTAAGAGATCTCTGTGTAAGAGTGTGTAATACCCAAACAAAAATTTTATATAGGCCTATAACTATTTGCAGTTTTATTAACTTTCATTGAATTTAAAAAACACATTTTTGCTTAAAGTATTTCATGAATATCTAGACTGTAATTGTTAAAATTTATTTAATTTAATGATGTTTGTTATAACCAGGACAATAATCCTGATTTTCAGAGGAAACAGATAAGATAATATTTTACAGATAAATATTAATTATTAAAATAAATATATACAATGTTTGCTTTGTTCTATTCTTACCTAATGTACAAAGTATGGTTAGCCTAAATGAGAGGTTTGTTTTCATGTAGTTTCAAATATTTCTTAACCTACCATGCATGAGTCTTCATCAACTTCAAAAGATTACATTTTGTATTTCCATAGCAATGATAGCTTCCAAAACTTACAATAAATAACTTTCTGAATAGATACATCTGACCTTCTGACAACATCTCTGTTGCAACATAATCTTCAATAGCAGGGGCGGATCTTGGCATGTGCGACCTGTGCCACCGCACAGAGCGCCATCGGCACCGGGGCGCCATCGGCACCGGGGCGCCATGGCGATGGAAAAAAAATTGTGGTACTTGTAATTGGAAAATAAGGAGAATAATAGAAAATTATTTTTTTTGTCTAATATTCCATATATTATAACAACAAAAGTGCATGAGGTGGCAGGAAACTAAAAGTGTTGGGGGTGGGGGACGCGGCGTATACTTCCGAAAATCCAAGCCGGCCGGTCGCCAATCCCGCCGGAAGGGGAGCGACAGCGAGTCTGTATTTAAAAATAGCTGCATAGTTTCTGCGAAGCGGAGTACAGGGCAGCGGAGTGGGGCGCCACACTCCGCTGTCCTGAGTGGTGGGGTGGGCATGGAGGAGTATTTCACCCCCACCTGTCACAACACAATTCCATATAACCTCCTCAAATCAGCCATCAAATTTTTTAGTAACCACATTATCGACATAATCTATTGACTGATATGAGAAATAGACCAATTACTATAAGTTCCAATAATTAACATGTCGACAAAAAATAAAAGCCTTCATGTAATTTTTATAGAAAAAGAAGGCTGATATTGAAAAACAAGACCAACAGCAGGCTAAAGCATTAAGCAAATTTTTCCGTCATGCCTCTGTATCAGCTGATGCTGGAGCTGGACCCTCAGATGATGACGTGCTTGTATTACAATCTCAAAATTATGAACTTGGGGATTGCATGTAAAAGAGAATATCATTTTAGTACCTTTAATTATATACGCTGTTTAACAAGTTACAATACTAACTTTGTGCTAAAATTCGCCAAAAATATTAAATTAACCCCAATTCAAAAGTGTTCTGTACCTTTTTTGTAGAGAAAGGTTCAAAGAATTCATATAAGCAATTAAAAAATGTATTTACACAAAATTGTAAAAGTTATTAGCTCAAGAAACAAAAAATGTTCAGTAACGAAAGGAAAAAGTTCAACTTTAGGCAGGGCTTTACTCGTAATTTTTCCAAAACCGGAACGCTGCCGAACTAAACAAAAATACTCCCTCGGAAAATTTTTGAAATCTTCAATTCTAAAACCCCTATTTTACGTATATCTTTGGCGTGCTAAAGGGTGCAGATAATTTGTAAGCTTACTTTTTATAAGAAAAGTAGGCCTAAACACGTATATGTAATATTATAACAAAATGTAGAGAATAAATCAAAGAATTGAACTGTATAATTGTAAATTATCTTTTCATAAAATTGATAGACTAAGAATTATTTGAATTTCGAAAGTGAGGTAATTTGCACCCATGCTGTGAATACAGAAGCGGTCGCCTATTACTAGGGTTACCATAAGTTTGCCCAGACCAAATCCGGACACTAATATATAAGGGGCAATATAATACTACACTGGAGGCTTAAATGGCAAGAGAATCAATTAATCTTAATGAACCGCTTTGAAAATAGAAGCATGTTTAATGCTTACAATGAGTTAAAAATAAAAAAATTTTATATTTAAAATGATGCAATGATATCATATTTTTACAAAATAACTAATTATTCCAATTACTTAAAATTATTGATTCAATAAACCAGCAAAATAGATAGATGGAGGTCGATTATTCATTTGTTACTGGGTCTAGCTCCTTCCTTGATTCTTTGATATTTTTCGGAAGACATAATTTCCGACCCTTTCCTCGTGGCTTCATCATTTTTTTATAAAAATTCGATGCTGTGTTCAGGATTTAAGTTAGCGGCGTATATTTGCCGGTCAGTTTTTTATCCCCCCCCCCATGTCGGGGCGCCGGAACCATGCTTCGCACAGGGCGCCATTTACCCACGGTCCGCCCCTGTTCAATAGTTCAATAGCTGTTGAAAAAGTGTTTTTATTCAGTTGGGGAGTTTATGCTGCAGATATGATCGGATTGCCTTTGGCATTTTTGGAGCTGTTGTTTCTGTTTAAATAGTATTCTTAAACTTTGGTACTGTAGTGTTAAATGTTTTATGTTTGTTATTGAATGTTTGTGTATTGTAATATTTTGTATTGCATTGGCATGTCATCTGGCATTGGATATTTGTGCTATATTGTGATAAATAAATAAAAATAGTACGGTACCTAACAATCTAACAATTTTAATTCGCCATAAGAAAGATAGTTCCTTTGGTTGGTAATAGAGGAGATAGGAAAGATAGAAGGTTGTAATATACTGGTATATAGAAGATTAGTAATATAAAAGTTCCGGGAGGCAGTGGCGCACCGACTGGAGGGAGGGACAAACAGGACCTATCCCCTCCCCCTAACAGGTCTTTTTATTAATTTTTTAGCAGATTATTCCAAATCGATTGTTGAATACGAGTCGATATTCAATTAAAAATTACATTTTGATTGAATTCGTGATGTGATCATGAAAAAAATATCATTATTTTAGAAATAAATATATTCCCTACCCTACGCAATCATGATTTTCTAACAGTGATATTTGAATCCCAATGGCATGGTTCATGAGTTGATGATAATAAGGATGGGGTGCTGGCTAAAATATCACTCAAGGTCAGTGAGGGCTGATCTAACGGAAAGAATTTTTTTCCTATATCTTTGTTTTTCGTCAAATAAAAGTTATCTTAACTTGATTGGAATTTTATTTATCCCTGTTTACTGGTGATTGGTGGTAGAATGTTTTTAACAAAACTTTTTAGTTAATTGCAGACATACAATATTTAAATGACAACATTTTTAATCACTTCTAAATATAAAGGTTTTCATTTTTTTAACATAAGAAAATAATATATTTTATACGGTAATGTTTCAGAATTTGAGATAAGTTACAGAATATAATCTATTTAGATTATATTAAATATATATATACTCCGACCTGAGCCTAATCCCCCCCCCCCCCCAAGCCATATCCTCAGTGCACCACTGCCAGGAGGTGCTGCTGTCTGATAGTGAATAAAGTAACTAGAATTTTAGTTTCTAAGGCTGACCAGGAGGTGCTGCTCTCTGATAGTGAATATTATAAACAGTATTTTTCAAATGTAACAGCTTTATTTACAAGGTAAAGACAATTCAGAAAACATAGTTACAATAATTCTATGTTCATAAAATAGAACAAAGTATGTCTTGCACTTAGCACTACTAAGAGGTTTAAAAATTGTGTTTTTCTCTCATAACAGACAGAACACGCACACGCATATGGACAAACAGTTTGTTGTCAACTTATGAAACACACTGTTTATAGCCCATATTATTTCTCATACATAGGCTACATGTTAAGAGTTTCAATAATAATATGGTTAGTAAATGTACCTGGATTTGTTCCTATAATTGAACTATCTAGCTGCCATCTTGGTTGATTCTCATCTATCGTATACATCAATCCTTTCATACAGATAGCAAAAAATACAGCGAGGACTCCGTAGAATATTACATAGAAGATAAATATACCACCTGAAACAAACAATTCACATCGATTATATCACATTAATATATTGTTTAATCTGTAATTTCAAGAGTAGGCCTATATAGAGTTAATACATAAGTTTTTGATGAGATTAAAGTTGATTCTAGGAATTTAGTGTTATAATTAAACAAGAATCACTTAAACCATGGTATAACCATATTGTATAACCAATATTAAGAACTAAGTTTTGATAACAGAAGGATTACCTTATAAACTTTCATTCTATTACCTGTAACTACAGACTTAAAGAAACTAGGCTATAAATTAGGCTAATTAGCCATAAATTGCATAATTGTATAAATCTCACTAATCTCCATCTCTGCCGTGATCTATTTTTGCATATTTTATAGTTTTTAAGGAATTTTTTATTACATTACATAAATTACTAAACAGTGGAGCTTCTGCAACACAAACTTTTTTATGTAAGAAAAATGCAGGCTTTGTTGCAAGCAAACCAACTACAACAACATTTTTTTGAACTTCAAAATTTCATGAAAGATTCCTAAAACTGTAGATAGCTGTGTAGAGCCATTACTTCACACCCTTAATTGTTTGCTAAAGAAAAATACGACTCCTTAGGGACTCGCGTAAGGTGGAATAAAATCGATCAGCATTGACTCTCTCTTTCAATCTAGATAGTCTTGAAGAGTTAGGAAGATAATAATCTCAATTGCAGTTGCCTCGCTTTGATGGTTCTAAAGACTGTTTACCAAATTCCATGTGAGGAAATACAACATATTAAGGAATTTTATTCTGACAAAGCGTTTTCTTTTACCTAAATTAATTAAGTTTCTGCGATAGAGTATCATTACAATTAAACTTTTTTTCAGTTTTATTTTTTAATCTTCAAATGCTTTTTAATGAGCTCGTGAATGCGGATGGTGCACAAAATATTAAACCATTATTCGAGGAGCCACATAGAAAATCCATCTTAGAACATCTTTTATGAGATAAGTAGGCAAGATTTCTATTAGTTTTAATAATAATTGAGAAACAAAAGAAAATATTTGTTTCACTGTATATAAGTTTTGTCAAATAAACAAAATTGATTGTAATTATTAAATTATAACTACATGTAGACTAGCATTAATTGTATTCACATTGTAGGTGGATTTGAAATTGTTCTTGTAATAATGTAAACAATGGTAAGTGTAAACCAGACTATTTTCTTCAGAACTTATGAAATAATTTTATAAATGTTAAGTCCAGCAAATTGTATATATTGCTGTACTTATTTATTTTAATTATTTAACCAAATGGTGCAGCATTATGAAACTTCTAATTAATTCTGACTTTTAGATTATAGCAAGTATCGCTGGGATCAAAATATCAGTAATTTCTATTAAGGCTCCATGATTGTTTTGTATTAAAATAATGGAACCTGTTAGCTGTTTGTACATTGAGAAATTATGGAAAACTCTATTTCACTCCCGTGATGTTATATTTCAAACAAACTCCTTAGAATCAAAAGTAGAAGCAGGTGTTGATAATGTAAGATTGAGGTAGCAAACATTTTCCTTTAGTATATTAGTATTAGTATATTTGATGTACTTCTCTCACTGCAATATACTATTATTATTCCACTGATAACTTTCTGTAGAACAAATTGTTTGTGAGAATATTACTGAAAATACTACAGTTAAATTTTTTCAAAAAAATTTCAAAAAAAGGTTTATGGAATTTAGGTTATTGACACATAAAGTGTCTATTTTTCAAGTTTAGGTAATCATTATCTTCAACGCTAAAAAAATTATTTAAAAAACGAATTGTGGCCCCTTTTGGGTACCTCAAAATTAAAAATTACAATTTTAAGACTTTTACTTTGCTCATACGAGAAATAACTAAACAGTCAAAGAGACATGAATTTAAATTAAATTTTATAAGGAGAGAAGATGCTCCAGTAATGATACATCTGGAGATCTGAGGACAACCGGATAAGTGATTTAACATTAAGGAAATTCATACAATATGTTAGAGATGCAATAAAGCCTTAAGTCATTGAAAGTTATTATATTAATGAATTAATTATTCAACATGATTACAAAAAATAGAACGAAAAGTAACCATTTGTATGTTATTTAATATGTTACTCCATATTTAACAGCTACGTAAATATTATCCTTGTACAGTTTTAAACTTAAGTTAATTTGTTTATTTTGTAGGCCTATACTGTTCCATGTTTACCAACCTATCAGACAGTAAATAAATAATCCAACACCTGTCCTGTCAGAAATAAATATCGACCTGTTTACCTCCAATAATATCATAATGACACCTTTTGAAGTGCAACAGGTGGTCGTGTAATGAGCGAGTGATCGATATAACGCGAGGCGAGGCTACATGAGTTTGCCTTCGATAAAGTCGGTCAGACATCGGGACGCTGCGCTGGAGAGGCGCCTTAGTGGCGTCGGGGATGCGGCAGTTCGATAAGCGAACCTTGTAACGGCCAGGGATTTGTTTGCTGATCTACTTCTTCTCATAACAGATTAAAGTGAACTAGATTGCTTGAAATGTTGATTTTTCCTGTAAATGTATTGTCGTCATTAAAAATGGACGAGGACGAGGTGTTACAATTTACGAAATTTATTGCCTATCAAATTCGTTAACCTACGACTAGAAATATATGAATCGCTGATAAGACCGAAAAATTCTGTATTTACCAATTAATTTTTCATCGAATCAAGTTTATATTTATAAATTATTTTTAAAATATTTGATCTCACATTATGGAAGTTATTACAGAAATTTACAGATTTAAATGTCAGTTGTATTATTTATAAAAAAATTCACGTACCCGTGTTGTTTAAAGCAAATTCAATATACAGGGTGTTTCGCGAGAGGTTGGCACAACTTCAGATGACAGGGGAAATAAAAAAAGCAAAATTGTTCATGAAAATAGGTGCGGAAAATCTTCGTTTTCATGATATCTGCTATTTTTTTTACAAAATAATTCATATCTAGAGAAATGTTTGACCGATTGAGTTCAAACTTGGCATGACCTAACAATGATCTATTTAAAGAAAAATAAGCGATTATATCCAATCATGTATTTCAAAATAGCAGGTGTTAGAAAATTTAAAATCTAAATTACTCAAAAGCCATACATTTGAACAAAATAAAAACGTCATGACACCTTTTTCGTAGCCCTTTTTATTCCCTATCGAATGGTGAACTGTCAAAACAATCGAATGAAGGTTAATAGTTAAATTAAAGATAATAACAGCACATGTACATACAATATTGTGATTACTGTGTTGATGTAGGATGCAGGGTTGAAAAACAATTATTACACATAACATAACTATTACCCTTCATCCGACTGTTTTGACTGTTAGACCACGCGATAGAGAACAAAAAGGGCTACGAAAAATGTGTCATGACATTTTTTGTTAAAATGTACGGTATTTGGGTAATTTAGGATCGATTTTTAAATAGCCACCATTTTGAAACACGTGATTTGATATAATAGCTTATTTTTATATAAATAGATCATTCTTAGGTTAAACTTCATGCTAAAGTTTGAACTCAATCTGTCAACAAAATTTCTCTAAATATTTGCAAAAAAAAAAAAAAAAAAAACGGCATATATCTGGTAAACGAAGCTTTTCATTTCCTACATGAACAATTTTGCTTTTTTTATGTCCCCTACCATCTCCTGAAGTAGTGCCAACTTCTCGCAAAACACCCTTTTATAAGTATGATCACTTGTTAAACAATAGTCTAAACAAATAAGTGTCAAATACTAATGTTACTTTTATGAAACAATAACGTTAGGCGTAATTCTATGGGAACATTCACTTACAGGTTATACCTACTACAAGATACTAAAGGTACAACGTATTGTAGGTTATGCCTACAAAGGTGCAATACGGCCTAGTAATTAAAAGTTCTATCATACATTATTTTAATAAAGATTATAATATTCTTTAACAGTAGGCTAATTAAAACAAAAACAACGCTATTTTAAAAATCTACATTTTTTTATCAATCACGACATTAATAACAATATTTTGTGACATCTTTTAATCAGAACCCATCTTTACAAAAGTATTTCTTTCCAAACCGAATTTCCGCAATTACCACTCTAAGGTAGCCTACGTCTTTATTTATTAAGTTTCTTTAGTATGGAACTGACATTTCAATAACTATGTCTTCCTCAGAATATTAGAAACTGGATAAAAATAAACTTAAGCAATATCTCGATCACAAAGGATTTCTTACTGTCATGTCAGTCAAATCAAAAGTGTTCTGTTCTAAGAATCAACTCGTAGAACACAACTCTTTTTATTGTATAGGGGTGGCTACCCCATTTAAATCTATTCGTTTGTAGTGACCATATTCTATAAACAAATCCTGGTACTAATATGTGTAAATTTTAGTGAAATTAGTTGAGTATTTTTTGAGAAGTAAGTTTATGGATTACTATTTAATTTTAAAGGTAGTTATTCAATTTCATTACTTCGACTTAAGTAATCAAATTGCAAATGTACTACTTTTATATCTATTAAAATTAATATTACATAATTTTAGCTTTATAGATTGTATTAAGTTAGTTTAATTTATATTTATTTATTGTATAGGGGTAGCAACCCCATTTCAATCCCTTATTAGACTTTAGTAATTCTAACGTCTAAACACTCCTGGCAATGATATGGAGAAACTGTGAAATTGGTCTATTATAGTTTTTGAGTCTGTAGAGGACAAAGAAACAAACATTCATTTTTTATATAATAGAGATATGCTATAATGTGACTTCAAGAAACTGTGTACAAATCATTGAACTTGAGCAACCGCTTTAATTTGTTTTAAAAAACGTTTACTTCTATCAAACTCTTTCGGGAGTTTGTTCATAAAACGGACTCCAGTCTCTGACGGTAACTTGTCGAAAGCGTTTAATCTGTGCTGTTAGCCACGGAAGTACTTTTATGACATCAGTATGTGTTTCGAGTCACATAACTCGTATACCTTTAATGTAAACTTAGTTCGAAACTGTACATACAGGGAAAGGGGAAAATACCTAGCTTTCTAAACGCACCTGTGCAAGAATCACGATGGCCCAAACAAGCCACAATTCTTACCGCTTACTTTTGTAAACTGAAGATGCTTTTGGTCATTTGCTTTGACGAATTACCCCACAGAGCAATTCCATAATTTACGCCAGAAGAGAATAGAACAAAATATGCTAATTTTAGAATGTGTTCTGAACAGAAATTTGCCAGTGACCTGAGAAGACAAACCACTGAACTCAGTGTTTTGCTCAGCCCAAGACAGTTTGCTGTCAAAGATGAGTCCTAGAAACTTTACGATTATACAGTCTCTACTAGTTGCTCATCCAACACTAGTGTTCTAAGTCCGGCCTTCTTCTAAGTCCGGCTTTAAACCAAAACGAATGCACTTAGTCTTTAATGTGTTTACTTTAAGATTATGTTCATAAAAATACTGTCAAGCAGTGTTTACTAGGATAAATGCATTTATTTCAATATCACAAAGTTGAGGCCTTTCAGACTTATATAGGCCTAATTAAATTTAGTGAATCTTTTTCTCAAACATTTGGATCCGTTATTTTTCCTGTAGAGAATTTGATCATCTAGAACACTACTGATAACGAAATTTAAAAAAATATACCATTAGATTATCGTTCAAAACGACCTTTTAAAAAGAGATGTCACGTGACAATATTAAACAATATTTAATTTTGGTTTAGGCCTACCAAAAATCGCTCTCCACAAAAAATAAGATTTTAAAAATTCCTGATTATTGGAATATTTATGGCTCAACAAGATTTACTACTGCTATGTCTAATTTCATTGTAGTAAGTTTTTCCGGGCAAACGAACTATCTTACAAGTCACAAGGATCCAGTTTTTCTTTTGAGGAAAATAATAAAACAGTAAATACACCAGCCCTAGCAATAAAACATTCAACATTAGCATTTATACCAACAACAATTTATTTACTTTGGTTTAGTCTCGCACCCACTTAGTCAAAGGCAAAAATCTACCGACTGTATTTAAAACTGTATTGTATTGTGTCTGATTACCGGAAAAAGTTAATTAGGATAGGTTTAAACAAATATTAATTATTTTAGAATTTCAATAATTGCAAATTAATAACTTAATCTTAAGAGATCAATAAGTTGTTCATCAAACAATAGGGATTTCAGCGCAGATCCACTGATGAACGACAACTTTTATCCACAAACTGCACTCCAAACGACGCACAAATATTGTGGCCCGGAATCAATAAACCTGTTAAATCTCTGATAGCTGATAAAACGTTGGTAGCGGATTAAGCAGAATCCGAGTGCCATCAATTGTTATAGCGTCAAGGTCAAATTTTATTTTGTCGGTGAAATTATGCCTTAAACGTACGAAAAATGTGTAAAAGATGGTGTAGATGGTTAAATAATGCTATTATTTAAATTAGTTTTGTAGTCTTTACTTGATTTAGGCTTTGTCATCGGTTAAAACTACAACCGTGACAAACTGACAGACTCGACAAATACAGCCACGAATTGTCCGTTTTAAGACAAACTCGTGTGTATGTAGTAGTAACACAATCCAACAAAATGGCTTCACTCATTTTTATATCGCCAACGTGTTAGCTAAAATCACATATTTTCAAAATGGTTAGTATCAAAACCAAATTTTCTGAAGTATTTCATATTCTACATTTTCTGATCAACAATAAATCTGTCGATAACAATACAAACTAGGCTAGTATTGGAGTTGTAGGTTATTGTGCAAACAAGGTTGCTGCTATTGTAGGCCATCGGCTTTGTGATTGTGAATCGTGATGCTCTTGTGCACGCGACCTTACAGTTAACTAATTAGCTAATGGTATGGCACAGTAGGCAGAGACACCTGGCGCCGAAGTAAGGCGTCATAAAGTCAAAGCCTTTGTGATATCGCATCGATTGCTGTCAATAAATCACTAAATTCATCTACGACTCCACATCGGAAAACCAGCTTTATTCAATCTCTAAAATAAAATATAAAGGGGGAAAAATATTGCTCTTAATACAAATCAAGTAATTTTTAACAGTTTTTCAATCAGTTTTTAATGAAATTTTTAGAAAATATTTGAGCCAAGTACTCAGGTGAAATCAAGGTTTGGTATTCCAACCTACTTCTTTTTCCGAGGCTAAAGGCACAGAGTAAGTATTACTTATATCCTCTGTGCTAAAGGGGACCAAACAATTTTGAAATCCCAAATATCTTGTTATACAGGGTGATGCAGAACGATATGGCAATGTCTTGGTCGCTCATTCTATAGCCAAAAATAAGAAAAAACGTTCATATAAACATAAGCCCGAAAATGCTTCGTTTTCCAGATATCCGCCATTTTGTTTACGAAAATAATTCATATCTAGAGAAATGTTTGGCTGATTGAGTTCAAACTTGGTATGAAGTGTAACCTAACAATGTTATATCTCAAGAAAAATAAGCGATTATATCCAATCAAACGTTTCAAAATGGCGGCTGTTTGAAAATTTCAAACCTAAATTACTCAAAACCCGTACATTTTAACAATGTCAAGACACCTTACATTGCTTAATACATTAAGCAAGTATGCTTTACATTATAAACAATTTCATTCACGTTTATAAATAATTGAGTTCTTGGATTTACGAAATTCGCAATTAAGAGTGCTTATCTAATTCAACTTTTAAATAATTGTTTAAAAAAATCTATATTAACAATTAGCTTAAATTGTAATGTAATTTTTGCCCTACTTGTTTAATATTATAAAGAAGAAAGAGGTCAAATTTGTTTGTTTATTTGTATACAGAGTGTCCCATAAGTAAAGTGCCAAAAATCAGGGAACCGTTCTATGGGCCAAAATAAGAAAAAAAGTGCATATAAACAGACCCGAAAAGCTTAGTTTTCTAGATATCCGCCATTTTGTTTGTTGTACAAAATAATTCATATCTAGAGAAATGTTTGGCTGATTGAGTTAAAACTTGGCATGAAGTGTAATCTAATAATGTTCTATCTCAAGAAAAATAAGCGATTAAATCCAATCATGAGTTTTAAAATGGCGGCTATTTGAAAATTTAAAACCTAAATTACTCAAAAACCGTACATTTTAACAAAAAATGTCAAGTAACTTATTTTGTAAGCCCTTTTGATTCCCTGTCGGATGTGTAACTTTCAAAACAAACGGATGAACGATAATAGGTAAGTTAAAGATAATGACAGCAAATTTAATGTACATACAATATTGTAGTACAGTATTTACAGTGTTGGTATAGGATGCAGGGTTGAACAAACCAATACATAAACATGAATAAATACATGAACAAACCGTACATTTCTCGAAGTTTGGCACTTAACTAATGGGACACTTGTATGGGGGCGGGGAGTAATCTCTGGAACTACTGAACCGATTGAAAAAATAGTTTTACTAATAAAATGCTACTCTATTCCTGAGTAACATAATCTAGAATTAATTTTTATTTAAGTGTTGAAACAACCCCTAAAACAATAAATATGAATTGTTATACTTTCCTTAAAGCTAGAGAGCTTAAATTTTGTACATTATTTCTTACAAGATACACAGAAAAATTATCATAGATTTACATTTCGTCGCATGTTGCTAAGGGATGAAAATGTAGTAATATTCCCTATAAAAAAAATGTTGATTGTCATCCTTTCCTTAAAGCTAGAGAACTGAAAATTTGGCACTTATCAATTTAAGGTAGCTTATAGGAAATAAAATAAATATTAACACATGCAATTTAAATAGTTACGTCTAATGGGTGAAGTGGGGGTAACAACCCCTTTACAATAAACATAAATTGTTATACTTCCCATGATTGACACCTTTGTTTCATAACTATTTGACCCTAACTGTGAGACCTATGGTCGGTAGTAGTAAATGAGCACCGATCACGGTCCATAGAACACGCTTTGGAGTGACATTAAAAATTGTTTGTATATATTATGTGTTCGCACTCTAACAGCCGCATTTTAAGACCGATTTGTCCAAATTTGGTACACACGTCACTCGGACAAGTTTGTTAGCCAAAAAAATCCAACAACCGGAAGCACGTTTTTTTTACCGAAATTTACAATTTTTTTAGATTTTTCGTACTAGAACGAAACATTTTTGGGGGTTATCTAAAAAGATAAGTGTAGGATATTATTCTGTACATTCTGCTTTTTACACGATTTTATAGATCTCTTGGTTCCCCCAAAATCAATCAAAACGTAAAATACCATAAAACTACCCTGTTTACGCGGGTGATTTTACCGTTATAGATGTTCTGATCCCAAGCCAACGCCCGAGTTTGTACTCTGCGAGCGAAGCAAAGCAGTCCAAAACCCGAGGTCGCAAGGTCGAGGTGCAAACTCGCAAAGCGAGTTTTTCCGCTGCGTGTAAATCAAAGCTGGAGGGTTAGGTGAAAACAAATTGTACTTTTATATTTAATATGACGGCAGCTATTCAGCGCTTTCGTGAGTAGATCAAAATTTCCCAAATATTTTGTTAAAACCGTAAAACATATAAGCTTAATTTTGAAAATTCCCTCAACTCACGTGCGAGGTCGAATTATATTTGTATTGAAATCGATTTGTATGGTTGAAATAAAAATATTAAAGGAACTGACTAACGGAAATGCGCTTTAAATACTTAATTACATGTATTAAACTTTAACTCTCTTATCTGACAAGCATTATTTTCTAGATTTATTTTTTATGAAAATAAAACCAAATTCAAAATTTTGAAACTATTAAAACTTGTAAATTTAAATAAAGAATACATAAAAAAATTGCATATCATTTCATTGATTTTGTGTTCCAATAATGTATTTTCTAAAAATCAAGAAAATAATGCTCGTCTGCCATTTAACCCCTTCAGTATACAAGGCACCTTAGTTCTGAGCAGGGGGTAGAGAGGGAGCTGAGCATGTATAGGTCAATTAATTAAAACTGTTTGACATTTATTCCAGCATAATGTCGACTAGGAAGGTTATTTCTTATCACTCCTAATATTTGTACTACATATTATTTTTGATAATGAAACTAATTAATATTTTTAATGAGAGAAGAAGTAACAGTAAGAGAAAATAGTTAGGCTACTTAACAACGTTTATTGTGGCTTCATGTTTAGAATAAAACTCTACAGGGGGATTTCTATTAATTGAAAAAAGTATCCCATAATATCCATTTCCGATGTATTTATATAGAAAGGCATTTAATACACAACATAGGATTAGATGAATTGACTTTATTCAAATCTGAAGTGATCATTAGATTAACTTAGAACAAGATTTAGAGATTTAAATGTACTTTTAATTATTGAGAAAATAGATCTAGTACTTTGGAGCACACAAACGAGATGAATCAATTCGTCATTTAAATTTCTAAAACTACAAACATTTTAAAAGAAAAACGTTCCCTAATTTAGAAAATTTGACAATAGGATTACGCTCTTCAAATTTTGAAACAGAAATCTCTTTTCCAATATGAGAGTCAATTTAATTTATTTAACGACAAATATGTCGTTATAAATATATGTTCTTCTATATTTTGTCACTGAGAAGCCTACGCCATTTTTGTTTTATTGTTAAGTAGACTACTTTATCTGAACCCCAGAGAAAGTTATATTTCTTTAATATTTTCATACAACTCTTGATTCAGAGTTTATAATGTGAATTACAGTACTTAGGTATGTGTTTGTTATCCATGAAAGCTTTTAGAAATATTGTATGGGTTATTTATGTTTGCATAGTGTGTATTCATTTGAAATGTTTCAAGTTACAATCATTTAAAATTTAGAAGATTAATTATTAACTAAACTGCATTACCATTTTCCGCACACAATTGTATTTTTGTAGGTCATTTGTTTGTTTTTGTACCATACTTGTCATTGTTCATTAAAATCTGTTACGACTTTAGAGAAAAAAACTTCGCCAAAGTATAAGTTACTGCGAAGTAAATAAATTGAAACTAAATACAAATAAGAACGGTTAAAGAAGGAAACTACATTCTGGGTTAAAAGAACACCAGAAATAGCTCAAGGTAAAATCATAGCAGTACTAATTGGGTAAAATACGCCAGGCTAACGCTAATAGAAAATGCAGTTAGGTTTCTTACCGCGGATTTCGGTAAGCTTAACAATGACAAGTTAAGCTGTAGCTATTTAGCTTAACAATGGATGCATGTACACATGGTCTTCCTTTGTATTCAGGTCTGTGACAGATTCAAATTATAGACCTACGGCCGAATTCACGTAAAACAAGACTGAAACGGCATAATATAAAACTTTTTAACAAATAAAATACTTCTATAACCTCTCAAATGAAATGTAAAGGGTAAAGAGAATAACAATATGAAAACATAACGTCAAATAAAGAGTACTAAATGGGTAACTTGACTCGAACAACAGATTTCAAAAGTAAATCTCATCTGACTTATAAACTTCGTTTTTCTCAAATACAATCACTTAAAATGGAAAAAGTCTTGCAAAAATTATACAATTATACGTCAATATACTCATACAATTAAATTATAACAAACCTGCAGAGAGAAAAGGAAAATAAAGCTTTTTAAATTTTCTTCTTTTAAATGTTCTCCAAGCTAAATAGATACTTTTAAATGTGTATACTGAAACACAAATTTCGAAGACATTTCTGCCATAAACACTTCAATCCAAGAGTACTGTACTTGTTTAGCGTGCCTTTAGTTTTGAACTTTGGTTTTCAGTTCTACTTCTTTAAAAAAAAAAACTCGGTATAAACATCATTTTTTATGACTCCAGTTGCAATATAGTATGAAACTAAATGTAGTATACCTACATGTGACTTATATAGAGTTATATATATTATCTATATATTATATAGAGTTGACGATTGACCGCGGCAATGCTACAGTAGTTCCGTGTTTTGTGATTTTTTATGTACATAAACAAACAATTTTATTCCAATGAGCAGTTCGATGTTTTATGTTGTAATTTGTGTGTATGTGTGTGTGTTTGTACTTTTTATTTTTGTTTGGCGTGCTCACATGTGAGTGATTTCAACACCTAAAGATGAGAACCTGTTCTCGAAACGCGTAGTGTATACTACAACATAAGTTGCATGACGGAAATCCATGTATATGTACATATGTTTATATAGGTATACTACATTTAGTTTCGGTATAAACATTTTTACCTCTTCAAGCTATCTTGCGTAAATAGCTATCTTGCTATTTTTAGCTTAGTTGCTGATATCAATCTAGTTACAAAACTATGTGCCTACGTTCACAATAATTTCTCTTAAAGTGTATTTATGCTTTGACATATAGAAAGGAATATAATCTCTCAGTTATAGGCTACAATCAGCTGATTTGTCTTTTATAAACTTGCACTTCTCAGCTGATTCCACACTTTTATTAAATACTGTTTCATTCTTCATATCTTCGACAACTGATTTCAGAAATAACCGTTTACTAAGCCGATAATATATAGTGCGATAGAATTTAAAATCATATTTTCATCATACAGGGCTAAAACAACTTCTTTTAATGTCAACAATGAGTTTCTAAAATTGTGCTTTTCGGTCCTCTTTAGAATTTTCGGACACAAAATCCGAAAAAATAATGTTGTCTACTACATAATGTAGGCTACCAACAAGCGTTACATATAAGTGACAATGATAACTGTTCCATAAGCATTACTTATGTAATTTATATCATTAGATATAGTTCTAACAAATGAAACAGGTTATAAATTAAGATTAGGTGAACACTTTAGTACCTTTCCTATTAGTCCTATTAGGACAAGACATCCACAACGGTATTTCGAGCACCAGTCTTCAAAATACTATCCTAATACCTACCTTGCAAGTCTTATTAATTCCTTCAACAAAAGAAATATGAGTTATATATATGTAATTTGTTGTATAACTAAATCATTAAAAATGTTTTCTGAACCAAAAATTAAATTAACTTTTTATTTCGACTAGTGATGTTTTTTATCAAAGTTTTAATAAGGAGAAAAGTGCCAGAAAACTAATAGCACACGTTTTAGAGAATTTGAAAAGTTGACGGTTGCGTACTAATAAAGTGATTAGCATCACAAAAATCATGAGCGAAAATAGTTTTATACGATTTTGTCCAAAATTAATAAAGATTGCAGTACGAGTAAACGGAAATTAATTGTATGGATTTATAATTGACAGAAAAAGTGATTCCAATAAAAGCAACGTCTATATCTCCGCCGCCATTTTGAGAGAACCCGTTAAAACGTGAATGACAGAAATGCACAACATTTTGTTAAAACATAATATGCATGAACGTAGGTAATTCTGTTCAAATTTTTGGAAATTTTTCGCAGGACGAATGAATTTAGAAATATGTGTTTCACTTTTCTGTAGATGACAAAAAATACTACAAGATTTATTAATTCTGTGGAATTTCAAAATAACACATATGCGCCAATTCGTGCCTAATTTTAATTTTATGAACCAGATCATTGAGAATCATAAATTCAAAAAATATTTTTAGTAACTGTATAAATTGTACAACGAAATTCCAACACATCATTTATAACCAAATTTCTTAAATAGTAGACTCTGCAGTAGGCTGGCTAGGGTTGGCAAAATGCCGCCGTTGTAAAGGACGGCCGGACTAAAATAGACCAACCCGAAGCAAAGTTCTGCTTCTCAAACTTCTGTGAACTAATCAAATCTTAAATATTTGTAAATAATGAAGTTTGTATTGACGTTTAGGCGAGAGAAGAAGTGGAAGAAAATTGATTAATCTTAGTAATGTTAAGAGTTAGCTGATCGAGGGGGCTTCCTGGCAGCAGCTTCTAAAAACCCAAACAACTTTTCGATA
>JAGFPH010011937.1:0-10451 GCA_018207615.1 Philaenus spumarius | reverse complement strand
CCTTCATTGGAACAGCTAAGGATACAGTAGCCAGCCTTAGCTACAAAGCCATTGAATTTAGGGGTGATGGCGGATTTACGCATCCTCAGGACCAAATCCAGAATCCCCCCTGCACGGAACGCATTTGCTCCCCGGTCAGGAGAGACCCCGGAAAGTCCGAGGGGAGGATACCCACACGAACACCAGAGATAGCTTGACTGTAGTCAAAGGGTCTCGGAGCATTACACTCCTGAGCAGGGGTGCTTTCCCCTTCTTTCATCTTTTTATGGGATTGATTGGGTGGTGTAGAACCATCCGACCGCTCCCTCTTCCTATCCAGGAGTATGCCACGGGCCTCTTCAGCACCATAGCCCTCCTGGCGGAGTTTACGAAGGCGCTTTTTGTCAGCGCCACAAAGCTTTACAAGACCTTTATGGCCCTGTGGGTTATCTGTGTGCATCGGACTGAGGACTTCACCACTCCCACTACTGCCCTCCACATCCGATACACCGCAAGTACCAGAAGGTACTTCCCCATGTGCTGAGTCACCAACGACTGCACCTACAGTCGCCCCTGCCGTACTGAACAAACTGAGTTTTAAAAACTCAGCCCCCAGCTCAAATCTGCTCATCAGCACTCAGCTCTGCATGCCACCACACATCGCCAAGTAACTGACCTAACAGCGGCACCTCTCGTAGGTTAAGAGCTGAAGTTGGAGTGAGAGAGGCTAAGAGAACCTGAAAGTTCTTATATTATGTAGGTGAGGCCATTACGCTTCATCACTCCCAAATGCCGCCAATCTATATAAATTTAATAGAGTAAAAAAACTGTATTTTAGTATATTCATATAATTTGTTTGATGTTAGTATTGGGTAGGGTATTTATATTGTTCATCAATTTGGTATATTCCAAAGTAAAAATACTCCTTTGTATAATTATAAATATAAGCAGTTCAACACTACTAACACCACACTCTGGACACCAATGTCTTGCCTTCTTGTTGCACACCATACTTTTTCTTTGGTTGTGACCAGGTAGGTGCTCCAAGGAGTGCTGTGAAGTAGGCCTATGTGAATTAATAAGTTGGGCGGCGGAAGGTGTATTATCCTGAGGTACATCTGAAGCAGAAACTGAAGCAAGATTCTTTACAATTGATATCATGTAGTCTCATCAACTAATAGGCTTGTTCGAGTGGTATCGATACAAGATATAAGAATTCAGGAGCGCCATGTCAACAAAATTGTAAACAATTTTTCTCCAGTAAGTTTGGCGGCTACAAGTTCAATGAAAAATACTCTTGTCTTTGCAATCAACACCTCCCATGTGTTGATTGTAGCCAGCTATTACCACAGGTTTCATTTTTCTGTTACCACTGCGACTTACCACATTCTGATCTTTTGCATGATAAGCCGTACTGATGAGCATAACAGGCTTTCTTGTTGCACGCTCTTTATATTTCACGATAAGTACTTTGCCTTTCCTGAAATATAAAGTTTCGCCAACTTTACAAGTAGCCTGCTTTACTAATTTTGAAATGAATTTACTGTTTTTAGAAATGGTGCCCGTAAGATAGGTCTTACGGACTTTAAGAAATTTTGCAAGAGGGACTTTAGTGTAAAAATTATCTGTGACCAGAAGGTAATATTTACCGTATAAGCCAGCATTCGTCATTAAATCGTGCACGACTTTTTGAGTAAATGGATCGGTTCCACCTTCCAAAAAGCCCTTACCCGAGTATAATGCTGAATGCATGACATATCCGGTAGCTGAGTCACAAAGTTCGAATTTCTTTATGCCAAACCTAGCATGGTGCTTATTTGCCATGTATTGGATAAAAGTACAACGGTTTTTCATTCCGATCATACTTTCATCTATACATATTTCCTGATTTGGCACAAAGTGTTTTCGAAAGGAATGGTTCAAGTGATTGATAAACTCGCGCACCTTCACCCAAGGGTCATACTCTGGCTGACCCTTTGGTGGACATGTACGAGTCGACACATGAAACATACCCAACAATTGCTGAAATCTACGCAAAGACATCAATTTACTAAAATAAGGAATGTATAAGCATGGATCAGTAGACCAGTATGTCTCAATTGCCTTTCTTTTAGTAAGACCCATGCTAATTAAAATTGACCAAAATTTTTTCATTTCTTCACAAGTCACATCAACCCAATTGTGAAGCTGTGAAGTTACACGAAGCTTTCCAGCTTCACGAAGTGACTTAATGTGACTATGAGCAAAAGTGTTTGTTTCCAGAACCATCAGGTTCCAAACAAATTTTGTCATGAAGAGGGAGAAAAAGTGCATGGGCGTCGAACACCCTTGAGTGTGCCGAGACCCAGGGTCTCTGACTCTAAATTTTGATTTAAATTTCCTTTTCCTCTCAGGAGGATACACCCTCGTCCAAACAGGAAGAACAGGATTAGAAGGAGGTAGTGGTGAAGATGGCGAATATAAAGGAGACGGCGAACATAAAGGAGATGGCGAACGTAAAGGAGATGGCGAACGCAGAGGAGACGGCGAATGAAGTGGAGACGGCATATGTAGAGAAGACGGCAGATGTATTGGAGATGACGAAGAACCTGCGTCTAGCTGCAGCGATGCGGAAAGTTGCTGTTGCATTGAGTGTTGTTTGGAACGAGGAGACGGAAGTTTCCCTCTTATGCGGTGACTCTGAGCAGGTTCTTCTTCATCCCCAGAGCTTGACTCGTCATCTCCTGGCACATATTCTTCGCCACTGATAGCAGGATATTGGTAAATAGGCACCTCAACCTCATCGTCTGAATCATTATATCCGTCGCCAGGACTTTCATCATCACCATAGCTACCTTCGCCCTCACTGTCATTTTCAGGTACAATATCCTCAATATCTGAAACATCCAGCTCTCTTAAGACGTAGCGAGGAGAACTCAGATGTTCCAGCTTCTGCGGAGTCAAATGGCCTATGCAGTGGTGTTGACGTGCCTAGACCTATTGGCCGATCAAAACTGGAGACAGATGAATCTGACAGATCACCTATGGTTTCATCCAGCAACAATAATGATCTGAGATCGGCTGATTTATTTGCAATGTTATCCATTACACGGTTATAAAAAAGTTTTTTAGCCCAACAAAATGCAATGTTCAAAAGTTCTTTTTAGGCTATAAATCACAAAAAAATATAATACAAATAATGTATAAATATATATAAATTACTGTAAAAGAAACACATTTGCCATTAATTATAGTGCAATTACTTTTAATTGCAAAATAATTAACTATTCACTTCACTAAACAATTGAAATGAAATATATCAGGAAAGGTTAGGTAACCTTGTTTCACCTGAAAAACACTGTAATTAATTATATTGCAATTGCAATATAATTAACTACATCTATTCACTTCATAAGGAAAAGAAAAATGTGTTTATTGAAAAAGTGTTAGGGAAAGATGTTATAAATTTAGAAGACCTCAATTGCCCCTCACTTGTGCATTTAAATTCGAACGTTATACATAAACGTTGTTCTTACCACGATAATCATAGGAATTTTGTGTGCGCTCTAAATAATGTCGAATTATTAAACACTTGGTATCAAAAAGATGTACTCTTCGCAAATATACAACTGTCTGACACGACTATCAGTTCACCAATACGGGGTATTTGCGGCCGATCAGCTTCCGACAAGATTTGATGTTCCTAGTTCTATTGTTGTTAACACAGATCCGCATACAAGAAGTGGACGTCATTGGATTGCTATTCATATAGATAACAATAGAGAATTGGAGTACTTTGATAGTTATGGGAATCTGCCGTCAAGACCATCACATTTTTCATTCCTAAAGAATAACTCTTGTACTATTAAATTCAATACAACTCAATTACAGAGTATTACATCTGTTTGTGGTCATTACTGTGTTATGTTTTGTATTATAAAAGTCTGGGAGCTACACTAGAAGATTTTTTATCCTTATTTACGTATAACACTTACGATAATGATTGTAAGATTCGTTATATGTTTAAGAATATATTTGGAAACCTGAATAGTGAAGAACCTTACTATACGTTAATGTAGGTTTAATTTACTACGCATGCGCGATTTCACTGTATAAGTTTACGTAATACCAGCTATAAAAGATCGACCAAAATTTGTATGCTACACAGTTTAAGGGGTATTGGAAAGTAAGACGTATATAATATATACGAACTCTGTAAAAATGACTGAAGAACAAAGTGTTTGTACTACAACTAAAAAAACTTTACCTAAATTATTGTTGAAAACTTGTTATTCTTTAAATAAGAGTTGCAGTAAAGAAGTGGTTATAGGCTTGGATATTGAAATTATGTTTGAACCAAGGCTCCAGTTACGTAAATCTGGAACTAACTTTGGTGTATCTTTAAGTTCTACAGGCATTACCAGTCTTATGAATAGATCTGGTTTAATAACCGAATTCTTTGCGGGAGAGAAGAAGCGCGAATATGAAAACTTTGATATTGAAGGACATCAAGTTGTGTTTCAAGATACGTACGGCAAGAGTTCTATAGTAATAAGTGAAATAATATCTCTACGTTTGCAGCCTGATACATTTGTAATGCAGGAACAAACATGGACCGGGTTAACGCAAGTTGTTGATTGTGTATGGAGTTATCTAAACGTTTGTAAAGCTTTATCAACGCCAGTCTTTAACTATTTTCATAATGTAAAAGCTACAGTAGTTGGTAATTTATTAAGAAGTGTATCTAGTGAAACTTTAACAAACGAAACTTTTGTCAAGGACTATTTAATTAAACACAGATCAAATAGATTTAAGTAAACAAAAGAATCAGTATGGTGTGTTACCTAATAATATTGATAAGGATTTCATATTATGTGAAATAAAACTTATTTGTTTAGATTTATTTGTACATTATGTCAAGCAACAGCTCCTGTATCATAGCCTGTATACCAAATGAAAATGTATTATATATCTGTATAGTAAAAAAATCTATTATTTGTAAATGTGCTTCTTTTTATTTATATACCTTTTGGGGTTGGAAATGGGTTTGAAATAAAAAACAATATAATAATGGCTTATTCTAATATATTAAAAGTATAACCGTCTATGTAAGCTGCGTACAATGCCCGCGCTACGCGGTACACAGCAGGTGTAATATTTATAATTCTATCGTTTATGTTAACCCCGCTCCCCTCATCCTCAGTATCGTTCGCCATCTCTTCTTCCTCGCTTATTTGGTCCTCTTCTTCTTCTTCCTCGCTCAACTCCCCTTCTTCTTTAATATTTGTTTCCTCTGTCTCCATTGTCTCATCAGTCATAGATTCTGCTTCTTCTAACTCTTCTTTAATAGGACGAGTCCACCACTCGCCTGTCTCCTCGCCCCCGCACGGGGGGTGCAGACTAACTGCACCTACTAAGAGGGGTTTGGCGTCCCTCGCGGTACCCGAGTCTAACAACACCCAACACATTCAACACTTACAAAACATCCACCCAATCACACAAACACACACATTAAACAATACAACATTCCAATTCTCACCTTCTTTTAGGAATTTTGACTGTGCAGAGCCATTGCGCGTTGGGAGTGCCGAACCTGCCAGAGTCTTGACAAACTCTGGTTTGGTAAGGCTGATGTGAGCTTGCTCTGCCGAGACGTATGTGTGGTTTCTGTTCTGGGGCCAGCCACTTCGGTTCTTGGTCAGGAAGTGTTCGCGGTGTTGAAGAAAGTCGGATTCTTCCTCACAGTAGTTTCGGGTTCCAGCCTGATGTCCATCCAGACTGGCAAAAGAGTGCTCGGGATCCTCACGGAACTGGGGGTTCGGAAGTGATCGCAATGTGATCTGATGGGCAAGCCCTTACCGAGCTTGCCCGATTCCGCCTAACACGATGCGCTGGACAAACAAACCATCAAAAAAGATTTAGGAACAAAGAGATCTCATTCAGATTCGTCTGATGAGTCTGTCAACAAAGAATTGTTCATAAAGACAAAGGAGAGGGCTACTCAACAACCATCTGAGTTGCCAGCTCCCAAATTTTTAGTCTTTTCAAATGCGGAAAAGGATACAGATTTATCAAAGGTATCACCCTTTGTAATCAACAAGGCAATTACCGGAACAGCGGGCCCTGTACTTTCCATTAGGAAATTACAGAATGGCACCATTTTAGTGGAAACTAACAGCGAGAAACAAAGTTTGTCGCTGTTAAAGATGACTTCCTTCTATGACAAAGTCAAGGTATCTGTAGAACCTCACAGATCCTTGAATTATTCAAAAGGTGTCATTACCTGTAGAGACTTGATCCCCATTAGTTTGGAGGAAATAAAGAGCGAATTAGCCAGCCAGTCAGTTCTTGAAGTCACTCGCATAATGCGCAATGAAAATGGAGAGAAAAAAGCCACTGCCTCTTTGATTTTAACTTTTGGCACACCCACATTGCCGGAGTATATTTATGCAGGTTTCTATCGTCTGTCTGTTAGACCTTACGTCCCAAACCCTCGACGTTGTTTTAAGTGTCAAGGGTTTGGACACGTGAGTTCTACTTGCACAAAGCAAGAAAAATGCGGTCAATGCGGGAAAAAAGGTCATAATAGTGAGGGCTGCAAAGATGACGCCAAATGTCCCAACTGTGGTGGCGATCATCCTGCACGGTCCTTTAACTGTGAAAAGTTTAAAGAAGAAAAAGCAGTCCTTACTATTATGGCTAAGGAAAAAATATCATTTAACGCTGCAAAAAAGTTATATAAAACCTCTAGGCCTTCTCTGGAAGGCAAATCATTTGCTGCAGTGGTCTCAAATAAGAGCAACACTCCATGCGCAAATTGTGGAGAATTGGCTAAAACAGTCAAAATCTTGACTGACCAGGTAGCTCAGCTAGTCGCCCTTTTCTCTAAAGTGTCTCCTTCTGCTCCCGCTTCAGTTCCAGTTCCTTTAAATTCCGTTCTTCCGTCCTCCAGTTTCTCGGTTACAGAAGCAGAAATAGAACCATCCATCCCTGCTCTTGATCTGAGAACTGGAACTCGTGAAAAAACTATAATAAAAAAGAAAATTACCCCAATAACTGGGGTAAAACAATTTCTGAAGAAATCTTATACTTGTCCATCTGTAGTAACAGGAAGAAGTTCTGGACCCGTTCCAGGAAAGAAACCTGTCACTATAAAAAGTAAAAATTTTAAAAACACCAAAAGTAGCAAAAAAGAAAATGTAAAAGGAGGTTCCCCTACAAATCCTCCTAAAAGCCCTTCTAAAAAACCTGATCCTTGCCCTTCTCCACCCTCAACATCTTCCAAGACGTGTGAGGGAAATATGGAAGTGGACAAGGACACACAACCTAAAAACCATCCTGTCACTACAGGACAGGAAAACGAAAAGGTTACAAAGGGACCATGTCCCTTCTAAAATATTTATTTATTTAAATTAGTATATTATTATATTTCTCTGTGTATGTAATATGTACTGTTGAAATATATTATCATTAACTATCTATGTCCACGATCCCAAATAAGAATGTGGTTCAGTGGAATTTAAATGGTATTAGGAGTCACATGGAAGATCTGAAAGTTCTTGTGCGAGACACGTCTCCTCTATTCGTTTGTATCCAGGAGACACATCTCCATAATACCCATTCCTTACATTTAAGAGGGTATTCCGTCTTCAGGTCAGATTTTGTTACAGAGGAGAGAGCAAGAGGTGGTGTAGCCATACTCGCTCACAACTCTGTGGATGGTGTTCCCGTAAATCTGGGTACACCATTACAAGCAGTAGCAATTCGAGTCGCTGTTCCCATAAAACTAACCATATGCAGTCTATACCTGCCACCAAGCTATACCGTCCATTCAAACGACTTGATCGATTTAATATATCAATTACCTGCTCCGATTCTGTTACTGGGCGATTTCAACGCACATCACTATTCGTGGGGATCCTCAACCTGCAGCCCAAGGGATATCTGCGTTGAGAGGATACGATCCGATTTAGATTTGTGTTTACTTAATGACGGATCGTTAACGCACTTAGCAGCTTCAACAGGAGGTTGGACGGTCGTAGACTTGTCATTCTGTAGTCCTTCGCTAGCTGCAAGATTTGAGTGGACAGTGATGTCAGATTTGTACGGCAGCGACCATGCCCCTATAAAAATTTCCCTTAATGACTCCTCTTCTATAAACAACCGAACACCTCGATGGATAATATACAAAGCCTTATGGAATGATTTTACAAATCAATTTGCATTACTGGAATATAATCAACATATTTCTATAAATGAAACAGTTGATATGTTTACAGATTCCATTATTTCAGCAGCAGAAAATAACATAGAGGAAGTGTTCCAAAACCGACATACCATTTTGTTTTTGGAGTATTTTGAAGTATTTTAGTGTAAAATTTAAAATGTTAATTCTTGAATGTATACTAAATTTAGTATCTAGTAACTATTTGAGCTCAAAACTCTCAGAAGAATATTAAATCTCTAAAAAACGTAATTTTTATAAACATGAGTCGAACTACGGCATTTCGAAAATGGGTTCCAAAACCGACATACCCGTATTCCCAAGGAAAACATGACAAATAATAGACCTAACATTTATTGTAGCAATAATATTTATTTATATATGGTGATTAAATACAATAGTTAAAAGCAGTGTTATATTAGAAGGTTTAAAACTTAGTCTATTATTTACAATAATCACAGATGTAAATATCCTTATCTGCACCTGCACATAAATTATGGGCCCATTGGTTGCACATAACACATTGAACCCAAAGCTCCCCACTGTGATCTTCGCAAAAATGTCTTTCACAAAAAATACATTCAGCATCTGCATTATCCGGAGCAGTAGATTTTAGTTGAGGGTCATCAATGTCTTCGGATGAACTGTCGTCACCAGAATTTGTTAAAACTTGGTTTCTATTGAGTTTAATTGCCTTAACACTTTCGAAATTCAGTCTTCTCTTTTTCGTGCCTCTAGAAACACTGTCACTATTTGACACCCTTTTTTGTTCTTCAGTTTTATTTTTAGAATCTATCGATTGGGTCAAATCTTTTTTATATGGCGAAGATGTTATGATGGAAGAAAATGTTGCTTTACGACCTCTGGTGGAGCTTCTCTTTTTAATTGTTGGGACAGGAACAATTTGAAAAGGACTGGTTTCGTAAGAAGTAGATGGTCTTGCATGAAATGGAGATATTGCGATGGGAAGCTTGGCAAGGCTGGAAGTTGGACTTTCTTGCTGTTGTACATCCAATTCTTTCTCCAGTCGGTCTACATGAGGTTCTTGAGAAGAGTGACTGCCGTGTTCTTCTTGACCAGAAGGAAGAAAGTCAGCGTCTGTAAACAAATGTCTGTTTAATGGATACAGACCAGTTGCTTTAAATCCGTTGACCGCAATTTCTGCTGTTTGGCACCTCAAGTAGGCTTTTCCCAGCAGTTCTGCTATGTCATACTGAGAGACTGGCTTCCCGCTGGACCTCATCCACTGTCTAATTTCTTCAGAGTAGTAACTCTTTAAAGGACCCATAAAACTCTTGTCTAGTGGTTGAAGCTTATGGGTCGAGTGTGGTGGCAGTGAAATGATTTTAACATAGTTTTTCCTAGCTAAATCTATCAATTCAATGTTGCGTGTGTGGCTAAAATGTCCATCTAAAAGAAGCAAAATTGGATCATTCTCTGATGGTTTTGTTTTTGCAACAAAATGCACAAACCATTTCGTGAATAAATTCATTTGAACCCACCCAGATGGATGTGCTACTCCAATGGAACCGTGAGGAGCACCTTTCATCAACAAGTCAGACATATTTTTACGGGGGAAAATGAGCATAGGTGGTATAAACATACCAGCAGCACTCATGCAACAAATTAGAGTCACTAGAGAGCCTCTTTCTGCCGAAGTAATAGCACCTATTTGACGTTTTCCTTTTTTACCGATAATTTTGGGAACTCTACTCTGCACAATGCTGAGACCAGTCTCATCTACATTAAATATTCTGTCCGGTGGATAGCTATGTTCATCAAAACAAGCTTCCAATAAATCAAAATATTTGCAGACATTATCTCTGCTGAAGCCTCGTGCTCGTGCAACTGACGTTCCAGTTGGCGTTCGTAGTGACAACTCAGGATGACGACGTAAGAATAATTTCATCCACTTTCTACCTGCCATGATATTGTTGAAAGGATGGGTCAGATTATTTTTTATAGCTAACTGTAGAGCCATTCGTCGTAAATCTGTCCTAGATAAACCATAAAACGTTGCTTCCATTGTGAGGCAATAACGAACTAATTCAATTTCTAGATCGAAATTCAAAACTGGAGGTCTCCCGTGTTTTGTTATGGATGCCTCTTCTGGAGACCCATACTTTTCGTTAGCCAGTCTACGTAAAGTAGCTTGTGGAACTTTAAAGGTCTTCGACGCTTTAAGCCAGCCCATTTCTTTGTTCCGAACAGCTTTTATAGCCAAAGTCATATTAGCAGGTTCCCATTTCCTAATTTTGGCTCCTTTATT
>JAGFPH010011936.1:13107-24744 GCA_018207615.1 Philaenus spumarius | reverse complement strand
TGCTCGACGGATAAAAATAAGGTAATTAATTACCCATTATTATAAATGATTTAAACTTTAATTTTTGTATTTACAATTTTGTTCTAAAACTTATATTTACATATGTAATTATCGTTTTAAAATTGTAGTTTTCTGAAAAGCTAATAGCGTGCGAATAAAACACAAAAAATTACTCAACTCTGTTACTTCTCTAAAGCTCAATATAGCTCGACAGATATATTTTGACAATAAAATAAAGATACCTTTGGATTCATAAGGTTTTAATTTACTAAAACTGCCTTCCAATCAAACGTCACTATTATAGTTTCGAAAATATTAAAGTTTCTGTAAACCCTTGCAATTGGTCAGATTTCAACCAATAAAACAGCACATTTTGCATTCGAGATATCTCTTACAATTCGAATTATTTAAATAGACTTGTTTATATCTATTTATAGACCAAAGTTCAATCTTTCGTTTAATGTAAAGCAAACTATATTTACTTTAACGGTTTTGTTCGTACAGTGCTGAGAAATACTGTCAAATGGGAAATTCAAAACTCGATTTTCTCATCCTCCCAAAGTGGCACTTCCACAGTTTTTCACATGGATTGTCGTATAGGTTCGTGCGCGAGAGGTTTATTTATTTGGTCTCATTTTGTGATTCAAGTAAAGCAGTAAAGCTAATTCAAATACTTAGAACAAAATTACAAAACTTTTATACATTTTGAAAAAAAATACAATTAATGTTTACTACTGTACTGTTTATGTAGGCCTAAAGTTGAACTTTTTCCTTTCATTACTGAACATTTTTTGTTTCTTGAGCTAATAACTTTGTCAATTTTACATCAATCAATTTTTGACTAGCATATATGAATTCTTTGAACCTTTTTCTACAAAAAATCTATGGAACTCTTTTGGATTGGTTTATAATTACTATATTTGGCGAATTTTTGAAATTATACTTGCAACACGCGCCGAAATGTCTTGGCATTGCAAAAAATTAACATCGAGAGTTGTAGGGAATAGTTGCTTTACCTTGAAGTAGCGCAGAGCAAGTGCTTGAGCTTGAGCAACTATTAAGATTGCTATTTTATCTTAACGGGAGTTAAGAAATAGATAAGGCCTGAAATTGCAACCTGTCGACTCAACGACTTAACAAATGCAAATCATTTTTTTATGAATTTTGTTTTCCGTTCTCTTAAGTATATAACATGTTAATTTAAGGTTGAGAAGACATTGTTTTAATGATTTTAAAATGGGTATTAATTAAATTGATTTGTAAAAGATTATGAGCAATGATGAAATATGTATAAGAAACTAACTTGTGATTTTGTGATTTTCTCCAGAAAACTTGTCTCTAAAATTTTACATCAAATTCTACTATGTTTTAGTAAAATACATTTAACTTTAACGTACAAATTCATTTTTTCGTTACTCAATCAGTAATAATCAAAATTTTGACAAAATATTATAAATTGAATACTGCATTTATTGTAGGCTCATTGCTGTCCAAACATTGTCATTTTCTAAACTAATTATTAATTTTTATGATTTTTTGGCCTATTTTTGGTTCCTTGTTCCTTTTCATTTTTTTTATTGATGCTTCTTGTTTATGTTGTTAGCGGTTAACTTTGACTAAATTCCATGGGAAACAACAATGACAAAACTGGTTTATGACTTAGAAAACTTATAATTGTGAGGTCATTAATTCACAAACTTCAGATGTTTTAAAACGCATATTTTGAACGTGGAATTCTAAAAAAAAATCCGGGATTCCACTTTTTTCCTGGGGGGTATTTCAGACCACCTGGGGAGGTGATGGCCACCCCCCCCCCCCCCCCCCGAAAATCTGCTCTGAAACCGCCACTGGATGAGTAGGTGTTATTACATACCGTAACTAGTAAACCCCCGTGAAAAAAATCACAGGCAGTGTAATTAGATACACATCAGAAATACATAATTTAAAAAAACACTCTTAAATACAACAGACTTAATCTAGCCCTATGCTGCCGGGAATTTTAACTCGGTAATTGTGTACCAATTATAAGGATTATAAAACTGCAGGCCTATTTGTTAAAATTTTGTACTTATATACATTATTATGTAGCTAAATAAAAATATTAACTTTTAATTGATTTCTAACTTCATATTGATAGATCAAATGAATTAGAAGTTATTAATATTATAATGAAGAAATTCATAGTCGAATATGTTTATATGTTATACGAAGATGTACTAATGTTTCCGAAGTTAAAAGGAATGGGCATCTCCTCTTTAAACTTGTATAAATGAATATATTGTTAATAAAAGGTTGTATTCATATTCATTTTATAACCTCAAAGCAAATCTTATAATGTATTATATCCTACTTTAGTTCTTCAACTCATATTTTAAGAAAATCAATTTCACAAGACTTATATTAATTGAAGTTGTAAACATAACCCCAAAGTATAATCTACGCTAGGTTTTGTTCAAGTATTACAGGTGATGTGTGAAATCAGCTGTTATATTATATAGTTACTCACGTATGTACATTTATAGGAGTTGATTTTGAGATAACTTGACTCTAAACCAGGGGTTCCCAAACTTTTTTGTACCACGCCCAATCCTGTTGAAATAAATCCTCCCAAGCCACCCTTAAACAATAAATTGTATTGGCAATGGGTATATTAAAAAAACACAAGTATTATATTGAAAACAAAACATTTATTTCTACTGTCAAAAGATACAACATTATAAGTTTCAATTTAAGTTACAGAAATTACAGAAATACTCGTAAGAGAAAAATAAGTTAGTGAGATGGTTGAGCTTGCATTTTCTTAACAAGTATGCCTATTCTCGGTTGAATTTTAGTAAGGGCACAACGTAAGTCACTGGCAACATCAAGTTTGTTCCGATACTTTGTTTATATCGCCACAAGAGTTGGAAATGCTTTTTCGCACAAGTAGGTGCTTGAAAAAGGCAAATATAATCGAAGAGCTTCCTGCGATACACTGGGATACACTTCGAAGTATTTTATCCAAAATGATGATATTTCCATTTTTTCAAAGTCATACTTGGCAGAGGAATCATTTTTTATATCCAACCCTTCTTCTTGCAGTGCTTCTGGCAGGGAGTCTATGTTGAAATTGAATAAGTCAGTTGACAATCTGTAAACATTTTCGTCACACGTGTTTTTGAAGTATTTCTTGAACTCTTCAGTGAGGTTTTCCAAATGGTTTGATACTTGGCTTTTCAAATGTGATCCTTCAAAAACCTCCTTGAAGCGTGTTTCTTCTGAGATTGACACTACTTTGGTGAAATTTGAATAACTGCAGGGGTTTGCTGATATTTTACGTCTCCAAAGTTGCAATTTCTCAATATACATCTTGATGGCATCACGATGAGTAATTATATTTGAGTCTCCTCCCTGCAATTTTAAGTTAAGGCTGTTCAATGAGTCAAAGGAATCTGACAAATAAGCCAACATTACTTGAGTACTTGGTTTTTTGAAGTCCAAGCTTAAGTCATTTTGTTTCTGATGTTCCAAGAAGGTGATTACTTCTTCTCGGAGTTCAAATAATCTGGCCAACATGTTTCCTTTGGAAAGCCAGCGTACTTCTGTATGAAACAGCAGTGTTTTGTGATCTCTTCCTAAATCTTCACAAAGAGTTTTAAACAGTTGAGTATTTAACGCACTGTTTTTTATGTTATTTACTACTTTAATACATAAATTTAAGACAGCATTGAGTGCTCTTGGAAGAGTTTTGGCTGCCAAGGCTTGAAGATGTATAAAACAATGAACCACAGTCACATCAGCATTTTTTCTCTTACTAATTGCACAACGCCTGAGAGAGAACCAAGCATTGCAGGGGCGCCATCTGTGCATACACCCATCAGTTTTTGCTCGAGAGTTCATATTTGTCAAAAAAGTCTGACATTGCTTTCATCATATCAACAGCTTTTGTAGTGGTCACCAACTCCGTAGTAGCTCTTCTTTCATTCATTCGTTTTCCACATATCGAACATATATAATTAACTGAGAACATTGTGCTATGTCTGTACTCTCGTCTAGCTGAATAGCAAAAAACGGTGATTGTTTTATTGCATCAATTACCTGGTTTTTTATGTCTTCCGCCATATTGTCAATGCGACGTTTTACTGTGTTGTCTAAAAGTGGTATTTGATATAATTTTTGCCTACTCTCTGTTCCAAGAATAATATCAGCTGCCAGGCACGGTTTAACAAGCGTCTCTCCAATAATATGGCTTTTCTTTTCTTTAGCAATAAGAAGAGATAGCTCATATGAAGCTTCAAGCACTTTTTCAGATGTTTGAGAAGTAGATCCAGTACTATCCAATTTCATGCGTTTTAAATTTTCAGATTTTGCAGCAAAAAAGCTATTTGGTTTGTCTTTCAAAGAAGTATGTTTTGTTGACAAATGTCTTTCAAGACGATTAGGCCTCATGGATCATTGCTTAATACTTCATAGCAAATATCACACTGAGGGTGTTCGGCATTATCTTTAAGCATAGAAATAAACCCATATTTTATGTAATCATCATTACACTTGCGTTTCTTTGCTGAGCTCATCTTGAACGATATCTTCTCTCACTCAAATCACACTTCACTATACCAAAAGTCAACTACGACAATTTAAATCTAATAGCACTTGAACACTCACGTAAATACAACACACGCAGACTGAGGTGTCTCGTAAAGCACTGAACCGATCTGTCGCTGGTCAATGGAATATAACAATGGCGTGGGGTGGAGGGGAGACCTCGGAAATTCTCGGGTACTCTCGGCTTCTATTTCGTGTCATAGCGGGCGATAGTAAATGTACTGTTAAATTAAAAATTCTACACGTAAATGTAGTTTTAATAAATTGTTTACTCACATTTTTACCAAGTGAGATTTTTTAAATGTTCAACTAGTATCACGCCCCCCCCTCCCCTGACTCGTCTTCATGCACCCCAGTTTAGGAACCCCTGCTCTAAACGGTCATATCTCGTAAAAAACAGTTTAAAATATCTTCTTTGCAAAGAAAAGCTCGATCAGCCATATTTTGTTACCATCATTTTATGAATGTATGTTTTATTGAAATGTTGTAATTTTAATAAATTTTTTTTAAGATTCATAAAGTTGTAATAAATATAGTTTAAAAAAACTAAAAAACACGCTTTTAGAGCATATCAAACTAAAAAGTTAAAAATAATTTTTCAAATAAGCTTAAAACAATAATAAACGATAAATACTAGTATTATTGTAAAAAAAGCGTTGGGCGCTCGATGAACGAGAAATATGGACAAAGCGCCCCACGCTTTTTTTACAATAATGCTAGTATTTATCATTTATTATTGTTTTAAGCTTATTTGAAAAATTATTTTTAACTTTTTAGTTTGATATGCTCTAAAAGCGTGTTTTTTAGTTTTTTTAAAATATATTTATTTTTCACTTTTTAGTTCGATGTATTATAAAAGCATGTTTTTTAGTTTTTTTAAACTATATTTATTTTTTAATTTTTAGTTCGATTAATTATTGAAAAAAAAAATTTGGCCGTGGACGGAATTAGAACCCACGATCGGTGAGTCTGGGGATTGACGTCAGCGACGACCCGCGCCTTAGACCGCTCGGCCAACGAACGAACTTGCGTAAGAGAGATATACTAACAGTAATAAGCCACTGGCTTTTAGTCCAAAGGAGAGTTACTTACAAATTAACAAACATACAAGTGAAGCTAATAAAAGCGTATTAAAAAAGGGAAAATGTATGTTTTGTTAAAATATTAGTATTATTGTTGTCACATTAAACCCTTTAAGGAGTATTGACGTTCTGGAACGTCATTTTCTCAGAGCTGTTAGGGAGTAAGGATATAATAACAAAACAAGTCAGTTTTGATTTTGCTTTTTTATATAATTCATTTAAATTATGTCTTTTACATAATAAAAGATAAGTATTATACTGAAAATATTGTTAAAAACATTTTAAAATTTTGTTTGTGTATGGAAGTTTTCAAAACATGGAAATACACATAATGCCACACTGCATTCTTCGCACTGAAAGGTTGTGTCTTTCCTTTTCTTTTCATTGCATGAAGAATGCGCGCACACGTAGCATCGTTTTTGACTTTTCCTTTTTTGACCTTCGGGTGTCAAAACCACAACAAACCAAAAACACCAATTCACATAATTACTCTACCCAAACTAAAAAGCATGTTGTCTTCGTAAATGACGTTCCATAACGTCCGTCGTTACTCCTTTTCACGTAAACAGAAAAAGACGTTCCGGAACGTCAATACTATTTACGCGCAAAAACCTGTAGCCTACTGTACTGTACTCGTCAAAGGGTTAAATTTGAATATCACTAGTTATTTTTTTTTAGTACTGTATTTTATAGATTTTAGTTATTTTAACTGATATGTACGTAATTATCCATGTAATATTTTAATGTCCCGTAACATAATAACGGTTGCCATACGAAATGTATTTTGTCAAAAGTCAAAGATGAAAAGAATAAATACAAAATATCTCTTTTCCCTGTTCTATCCTACTCTCTTCGTCACATTTGACCTTACTCGGTTTATCTCACCAGAAAATAAATGATAACCTTTATACAACTTTTCCTTTTTCATTGTAAATTTCTAATTCATCAGGTTTTTCATGGGGGAGTGAAAAAAATGAAAATTCAACGACGGGTGTTCATTGATGATACCGAAACAACAACGGAAATTGTTGAAAAAATTCTGACCATTCCTATTAAACCTGGGCTTCCTCAAGGGACAAAATTTGAATTTAAAGAAGTTGGGGACCAAGGTCACACAATCATACCAGGTATGTAAGTGTTGTTGTATCTTGTGTTGAAGTAGTTATGTCATTATTGAAACATTTAAGCAGTAACATTTATTCCTGAAAAACCTACGTGCTTTAGAAATTATATTAATGGATTACAATTTTTCTTTATTTAAAACTTTAACAGAAATAGTTATAATCAATTTTTTTATAAACTTTAAAAAGAACAGATTAGACATTCTCAAACGCATGTGTAATATGATTATTATACCACTGGACCACACATTTATATAAAGGGTGTTCCTGAACTCTCTGGTACCCCTTTTGAGGATTTGTTATTGGGATCGAGACAAACATATTTCACAATATAAACATGGGTGCTTAATTCTTTCTCTGTCTGTATCTATGATTTTACAAAATAATTGATATCTAGAGAACGGTTTGGCCGATTGAGTTCAAACTTGATTATGAAGTTATACCTAACAATGATATATTTTAAGAAAAATAAGTGAAAATGTCAAACCTAAATTATCCAAAAACAGTACATTTTAATTTTAACAAAAATTGTCCGACACTTTATTTGTAGCTTTTTTAATCCCCTTTCGGTTGGTGTATTTATCAAAACAATCTGATGAAGGATAATAAATAGTTAAGTTCAAGATAATAGCAGAAAATTTGTTTGAAGACGCGTCTAGTTATGGGAGGGTCCGGTTGTGACAGGTCGTACTGTATAATGTTTAATGTAAAGGTGTTAGGTTGAAAAAGACCGACCCGGAAGTATAAACAAGAATATGTAATTTGTTGAGTAACACGGAACTAGCTGACGGTAATGTCAATCTAGCTTGGGAAAGACAACACGGGGTTATTTAAGGTGGACGCCGACCTAGAATCGGGGCCAGTGCGTTACGATAGCGGTCGAGGCCGGAATAGCAAGGACAGGTCGGTCTCGCTGAAATCTCTGTGTGGGTCATGGGGATAGGCCACTGGGAAGACTACCGCGGGACACGTAAATCAGACAAGGACAGCACTGCAGGAATCAGCATACAGAGTGAGCAGCGTATTTAAGGTTTTCAGTAAACTTACTTTGGGGATAAAAGTCAGGATTGATAGATTAAACGAAGTAGCCTTGTCTGTTGATATTTTGATCCTGTCTCTCTTGTGAGCTTCGCATCTAGTATCTAGGCTGTACATGAGGGTAAAGGTTAAGTTCGTAATTAGTATTTCAATAAGGGTATGTTGTAGGAATATGTTTGTCTACTCGGGATTGTGTTGAGTATGAATTATTAAAGATTACTGTAAATCATTAAACCATAGCCGAGTGTTATAATTGAACTGCAGGTAGTTTGAACCCTAACAAAAAGATCAAACCCTAACACTATGATATGCATTGCACAACCCCTGAGTTCCCTAAGAGAAGTTGAAAGTGTAAGAAATAGTTTAATTATATATGACTCTGTGTGTAGGTATATGTATTGTACGTGTAATGATTGTTTGACTCGGGACCGCGAGGGACGCCAAACCCCTCTTAATAGGTACAGCTAGTCTGCACTCCCCGTGCGGTGTTGCGATAGTTAAAGTAATCTTTACTAATATTATAAAGAGGTAAAGTTTGTTTTTTTTTGTTTGTTTGTATGTAGGGGATAATCTCTGGCACTACTGAACCGATTGAAAAAATAGTTTTACTTATAAAAAACTACACAATCCCTGAATAACATAGGCTATAATTCACTTCGATTAAAACCTTTTTTATTTCAATATTTGTAAACTTAGTCGGAAAAAATTCTAAGGTTAGGCCTAGAATGATAAACCAACACATGTATTTACATTTATTACCATAGCAACCAATTGAATAAAACAACATAATATAGCTGTTTGCTCCAATATTTCCATTAACAGCTGATTTCAAAATTTGAAGCAATTATTTTTGTATTTCTAGCTTTTAGGTTAGGGTTTTAAAGCGTAGACCTGAGCCTTTTGTTGGTTCTTTTAACCATTATTATAACTGCTGTTATAAAATATAAGACATAATTTAATTTGAACATTTAACATTATTTACCATCTTAGTTTTGAGGTAATTATTAATCCTACACCTTTCTATAAATAAAACATAGCATATGTTTTTAGAAGGTTCCATTGGGGGCTGGCGTGCGGAGCACGCAGGGGTCTCCTCTAGTTCACATATAATTTTCCTGACTACTCATTGCAGATTGGTTTGCTTTAGTGTCACTATTTTGTGGACGTCGTCCTTCTCTAGGTCTGCAGTTATTGTGCGTGGCTGGCCTCTGTGATGGTGAAACACGTTTATTGTAAGGCATAGGGATTTGATATAATCAAGCGATGCTAAAGTGTGGAGTTACTAGTTTGCAGTACAGAACTTCAGTGAACAAACTTCTTGGCATTGGCAGTTTAAAACTACATAGGAGTTTACACTGTAACGTTTATCATATACAAAAAAAGAACACAAAACCGCTATCTTTGTATCTTTCTACTGTAAAATACGTTTAAACGTTGTTTTGGGGATACTATATATATAAATTTAAAAACAGAACTTACTAAAACACAATAAAGTTCAACATAGTATAAAGTTGTATACTCTCCTGCGTTGATTTTGCTTCTGAGAAGAATCAAACTTAAAAGCCTAAGGCCGGTTTCACACTGTAGGAGACAAAACACGAAGAGACGAGACAAATTGTTGCCCGGTGCTTGATTTTAAATTAGAGGTTTCACATAGAAGAAGACGAGACAAAATGTTGCGAAGAGACACGCGAATACAGAATTGCTTGACAGCTCCTACTTGAGTCGTAACAGTTGAAATTTAGATTGTGTCGTGTTTGTGTTGAAGATGGAACTCGATACATTTGGTGTTGTTTCTTTTTTTAAATAATGTAATAAATTTTGAAGCTATTAACATTTATTCAATTATTTTTTTACCTCAAAGTTAAGATGAGTATTTCTTCTGGTGGTATGGGTTTTCTGAAATTTGTTGACATTTTTACCAAACTTTCTCCAGTTGACCCCAACAGATAATCGAAGCACAAAACACTCGTTCTAGTATAATGTTTTTAAATCGTTTTTCCTCAGTTCATTCATAAAACCTCTTAAATCCCGCTTCTTATTCCATGGATCCACCCAATAAATGCGATGATTTTCGTTTTCGTCCTCTTCTAAGATGAAACAAATAGCCTACAAAAGAATATCCTCATCAATTGAACACATTTTATAGACTGAAGAAACCGTGTTTGTTGTAGACAGATTTGACGACTGTTTGATATGCTGTCACCTCACAACAGACAGTTTGTCGAGTTCAGTGTGAAACCGGTCTAAAAGTTAGCATGGAGGACAGAAAGGCAGGTAAATAATAAATGCTCTTGTAAAATTTACGTTAGCTTTCTTGGTTTAAATTGAATTAACATGTATAAAAACAGTATTTTCTAAATTGAATGTACTTAGAAGATTACAAACAAACAAGATAAATTATTTAAAAATCATTTATTCTTATTTTTTAAATCTGATGGTAAGTTACTAATAAAATAATTCGATCACGCAGCTGAACCGCTGACGTCAGTTGAGCAAATTTCCAAAAATAAGTTTGTAGGCCTATGTTTTAGGGTTTCAACCAACAATTTGGGAAATAGGTCTATTCACAACGGTGCTGTATAGCTGCAAAATGGTTCGCACGCCATTCCGCATATATTGGGAGTATCTTCAATACACAAAGCATTGCATGCTTCACACGCCAACCCCTGTATTGGGAGTATCTTCAACATACGAAGCATTGCGTGCTTCGCATGCCAACCCCCTTATTGGGAGTATCTTCAACACACAATGCATTGCGTGCTTTGCATGCCAACCCCACGGTAGAATCCACCACATGGCTTTGAACCATGTACTTCTATGGTATTTTACGTTTTGATCGATTTTGGGGGAACCAAGCGAGCTGTAAGGTCGCGTAAAAAAACAAAATGTGCAGAATAACATCCTAAATTTATATTTGTAGAAAAATTCAAAAACAAATTCATTCTCGTAGGAAAAGTCTCAAAAAATAGTTACTTCTGGTCAAAAAACGTGCTTCCGATTGTTGGATTTTTTTAGCTAACGAGCTAGTCCCCGCGATGTAGACAACCAACACGTGTACCAAATTTGAACCAAATCGGATTTAAAATGAGGCCGCTAGAGTGTGAACACATATATACATACATATATATAATATGATTTTTAATGACACCCCAAAACGTGTTCTGGGGTCCATGATCGGTGCTCATTTCCTACTCCCGACCTTGGGTCTTACCAGAAGGGCCACTGCATATAGCTCATTTTTCCTATGGAAATTCGCTAATAAATTTTGAAAGCATACATTAATTTTTCAAAATGCTTCCCTTCTATAGCTTGACACTATGATAACCTCAAGTAATATCAGTTTATAACTTTTAGGTATCAAGTCTGGTGGTACAAGATCAGATTCATCAATTCTTCTTCTTCTTTTTAATTCGTTAACGTCTGCAGGTTTTGTTTTGTAAACATTATTTTTCACGTATCTCCCAAAAAAGCATTTTGTTATTTCAACATGTTCCCAGATATCTATATATATAAAAGCCAAAACCCACTGACTCACTGACTCACTCATCACGATTTCTCAAAAACTACTGAACGGATTGGAATGAAATTTGGTAATGTAGCTTCCTCTAGGGTCATAGGTGCTCACTAAGAAAGGGTTTGAAAAAATTTTAAATTTTAGGGGGGGTTTGAGGGGATCAAAGTTATTAAAAAACGACTTCTTCAAAACTACCGAATGGATTGGAATGAAATTAGGTATGTAGCTTCCTCTAGGGCCATAGGTGCTCACTAAGAAAGGGTTTGAAAAAATTCGAAATTTTAGGGGGGTTTGG